>CAKNYM010045101.1:26694-60722 GCA_932195095.1 Andricus curvator | reverse complement strand
GTAGAGCATTTCGACATATTCCTGTTTGGAAAAGTATTTGATCTTATCATCATCACAAGCCGCTACAAACCTGGAAAAACGAACATAGCTGATCTCTTGTCACGGTTGTGTGAATGCTCAAATACTCCACCAGCTGGAGATGACAGACATGTGCACCAGATCGTAGAACAGTCAAGACCTCTGGCAGTATCCATGAAAGATATCATTAAATTCTCGGGAAACGATCCCGAAATTAACAACGCAAGGAAAGGTATTTATAATCAGGATTGGAACGAGTCGGTTAAAGGATACCGGATCTTTGGGAACGAACTATGTTTCTATGGAAACATTCTACTTCGCGGAAATAAAAAAGTAATACCAGAAAAGCTCAGGAAGGAGGTATTAGATGCAGCACACGAAGGTCATCCCGGTATAGACGCTATGAAGGGACGTCTGAGATCCAAAGTCTGGTGGCCGCGAGTAGACAAGGATGTCGAAAAACTTGTGAAAACCTGCAGGAGCTGTACTCTAGTGGTCTGTTATGGATTTGTTAGGACCGTTACCGAACAATGACTACTTACTGGTGGTTCTAGACTATTACAGTCGGTACAAAGAAGTGAAAATTTTGAGGACTATTACAAGCGCTCAAATCATTAAAGTGCTAAAGGATATTTTTAGCAGACAAGGATATCCCATTTCAATCACAGCAGATAATGGGAAACAATTCCTCAGCATTGAATTCAGATCATTCTGTAAAGAATGTAATATTCACCTTTTTAACACCATTCCATATTGGCCACAGCAGAACGGGGAAGTCGAAAGACAAAATCGCGATATTCCAAAGCGTTTAAAAATCAGCCAGATTGAAAAAAAGGATTTAAAAGAAAGTCTCTGGGAATATCTGATGATGTACAATAGCACACCCCATACGGTGACCGGCAAAACACCATCCGAACTCTTCTATAGACGACGGAATAGAGATAAAATTCCTTCATTAGAAGAAATGGATGGAGGTAAAATAGAAGATTCAGAGGTAAGAGACAGAGATAGGGAACAAAAGGAAAGAGGGAAGGAATATGCTGACAGGAAAAGGAAGGGTGCTGATTCTGCTATAACTGAGGGAGATAAAGTGTATGTAAAAACTATGGACAAGACCAATAAGCTCAGCTCAAATTTCAATCCAGTTCCGCATACAGTAGAAGTCTCTCAAGGCGCAGACACTATTATAAGGAACGACGAAACTGGGCAGAGATATAGGAGGAATATAGTTCACCTAAAAAGAGTTCAAGGCGAATGGAAATCAATTCAAGGGAAGGATGCTGAGGGTGAAGATTCATAAATAGAGGAAGAATAAGTGATCTGGTTCTACGAATAAGTATTGACAGTGAGGTGTGTTAAGTGTTGGTCCTACTACAGTGTAAAAAGGGGAAGAAGTTCTTGTGTGATTTAATTGTCTTGCCTACATTGAGATTTAAAGGGATGTTGTGAGTTACAAATGTTCCAGTTCTATATAGCTCTATTGTTGAGCTATTGATGTTCCAATTATGTACAGCTCCATATGTAAAATTGCTGAATCGAGATTTACCAAGAATTCATTAATATAATCGAAACGTAAAATAAATATTGTTGTTGAGGAAGGGATGTAGTGTTTGTGAATATTTATACGCCTGCGCGGTGCGCTGTCTCGTGCGTGCATGCAAGAGGGTACTCGTATTTGGACCGCTGGAGAGAGCGGTTGTGCCTTGTGTGTGTGTGTGCGTTGCCGAGCCGGCGGACTACCCGAGTGTGTTACAAGGAAATACTACAATTATAATTTCAACTCTATATATTGAAATTAAATTATTAAATTTTTTAAATTTAAATTGTATGATTTTCAACTGTTGACATTTTTCTAGAACCAAAAAGTTTTTAAATCCAATAACCTGACAAGCATAGAATTGAGTGCAAAAAAAATTTGTATACATTATTTATTTATTTAAAGGTGCCAGTTTTTCTAACCCAAAACTTTTCTACAATAATTGTACATTTAACTCTTTATATTAAAATTAAATTATAAACATTTTTTAATTTAAATTGTATGATTTTCCACTTTTGAAATTTTTCTACAATCTAAATTGATATAAATCGAAAAGGTCTCTACCAACAAGTTTTTTAAATTCAACAACCTGAAAAAGTATAGAATTGAGTTTAACAATATCTATACATTATTTATTTCAAAAGAATATAGTATACCTAACCTAAAGCTTTTCTAAAATGAGGTTTTGAAATATTTATCAGGCTGCGACTATTTCCCCATACATGTGTGGCGAAATAGCCGACGGTAGCTTATTTCGACATACAAGTATGGCGAAATAGCCGACGGTAGCTTATTTCGACATACAGGTATGGCCAAATAAGGACGGTATTTTATTTCGCCCGTCGGAATATATGCAGGAAGGGGCGACGTTCAAAATAAGGATAGTAGGTTATTTATTATTATATAGTAGATTATAATGAACAAATTAATCATTAAAAAGGCAATTATAATTGCACCAGCGAAACATTTGAGGCGAGTTAACCTCAAAATCTCAAGGGGAGTGTTTAGAGGTGGTTCTGACCACCGCTGTTAGGTGGCGCAAAAATCGAATGCGCGCAATTTAAATTTCATTATACTGTGCTATTGGACTGTCCCAAAGAAAGTCACTAACAAAGTTTGCCGTGTACAGAGTGTATCAACTGTATTTTACTTCGCTATAGTGTCGTATCTCTATGTATTGTTAAATGGAGATAGGACACGATAGCGAAGCATAATACAGTTGATACGCTCTGTTTTCGGAAAAATTGGTCAGTGATTTATTCTTCGGAACAGTCTTATTATCGCCACGAATGAAACATTTCAATTTTAAGAAGATAACAATAAATTGTCAGGTCCGAATCCATTTCATATCATGCAACTTCAAGTCACCGAATCATTCGACTCTTAAATATATTGTTCATCATAGACTTTAGTGAGAGGTATTTTTTGTAAAAAATATGCAAAGTTTTTTCTTAGATTTTTCTCAAATATATCGTTGTCTGAAAAAAATTCCAAAATTTAATTTTTCGAGAAAAAAATTCTCGTGGTCACAAAAATGGTTTTACCCACATGATACTTATATATTGTCTCTCTTATAGAATTAAAGATTTAACAAACAAAAAATAAGAAAAAATGAAAAGGTTGAGTATTTGAGAAAATCGTCTTTTAATATTTTCAGAAGAACATTGTAATTTTCAAGATTTTCCAATTTCTCGGCGGATTTCAAAAGGGGTCGATAAACATTACGAAAATCTGGAAGGAAATGTTAAATATCTCAATTAAGTAAAAAGTTATAGATGTTCAAAAAAATAATTGGTGAATCTTTTTAAAGAAAACTTCAAAATACATATATTTTGTCGCCAAGAGATTTTACTATTAGAAGTTCACCTCTGGCGTCTCGAAGAAAAAAGTTTTCTATAATTTTTAGAATTGCAATGACATTAACATTCAAGTCTTATGAAGCAAGTAAGTTTAAAACTTACAAAAAAATAATTATTTTAACAACAGTTTTTGTAATTGAATTTTCTCTGACTGTCGCTTCAACCATCAATCAATCATGGCTTATTTTTTCGAAAGAAACACTCCCTACAGATTTCCTGTTCACAGATTTTAAATTGAGTAAATCATCTACAAATATAGTCATTCGTTAGAAAATTTTTTCTTTAGAAAAATCAGTAATATTATTTAGATTGTTAAAATCATAGAAAAACTATCTTTTTCAGAGATCTAATTTTTAATACGGCAACTATCTTGATAATTAAAAATATTTAAAACTAAATATCTTGAACTTAAAAAAGGTCGAAGTTAAACAATTTTAAATCTTTAAATTAAAAATGTATTTTAATTTAAAATTGTTCAAATAATAACTTGAGACATTTTTGTAAAGAAATGAGAAAATCTTGAAAATCACAATGTTTTTCTTAAAATATTAAAAGACGATTTTCTCAAATACTGCACCTTTTTATTTATTTTGTTTGTTTGTTAAATGTTTAATTCTATAAAAGAGACATTCTATAAGTTTTATGTGGGTTCCCTGGCGGACCGAACGAACGGAGCGCATACGCTATAGTGTATCCTCACAGTATCCACATCGTATCCTCTCCGTATCATGCAAGAAAAACTCATTAACAAAGGAAGATGAACATTTCACTTGTTGAAATTCGGATTCTACGTGAAATTTTGCGTTAAAAGGTCACGGAGTAATCGCAATAGTTTTTCTTGCAACATTAAAAACTTTTAAAAAATATAATACTTATCGATAACGTGGGCTGAAGGCGACTTCAAACGCATCGTCGACGGATAACGCATATTAACTGCTACTGAACGACGATGCGTTTGAAGTCGCCTTCAGCGCACGTCATCGATAAGTATTATATTTTTTTAAAGTTTTTAATGTTGCAAGAAAAACTCTTGCGATTACTCTGTGACCTTTTAACTCAAAATTTCACGTAGAATCCGAATTTCAACAAGTGAAATGTTAATCTTTTTTTTCAATGAGTTTATCTTGCATGATACGGAGAGGATACGATCGGGATACTATAAGGATACGCTGTAGCGTATCCGTTCCGTTCGTTCGGTCCGCCAGGGTTAAACCATTTTTATGGCCGCGAGAATTTTTTTCTGGAAAAATTGAAATTTTGAATTTTTTTTCAGACAGCGATATATTTAAAAAAATTCTGAGAAAACCCTTTGCTTATTTTAAAACGTTTAAAAAAAATACCTCTCACTAAAGTCTATTATGAACAACATATCTAAGAAGCGAATCATTCTGTGACTTGAAGTTGCATGATATGAAATGGATTCGGACCTGACAATTTATTTTTATTTTCCTGAAATTGAAATGTTTTATTTGTAGATAATAGCAAAGTATAATGAAATTTAAATTTCGCGCATTCGATTTTTGCGCCACCTAACAGCGGTGGTCAGAACCACCTCTGAGCACTCTCCTTGAGATTCTGAGGTTAACTCGCCTCAAATGTTTCGCTGGTGCAATTATAATTGCCTTTTTAATGACTAATTTGTTCATTATAATCTACTATATAATAATAAATAACCTACTATCCTTATTTTGAACGTCACCCCTTCCTGTATATATTCCGACGGGTGAAATAAAATACCGTCCTTATTTCGCCATACATGTATGGCGAAATAGCCATTCCGTATTTATTATTTAAAAAAAAAGTAACAGTTTTCCTAACCTAAAACTTTTCTGACATAATCATACTATATATTGAAACATATATTGAAATCTTATAACCTAAATAAAATAAAATAGAATAACCTATATTCTAAGAAATTAATAAACAGATTTATTTAAATCTAATTTAACCTACATTTCTTTAAAACATTATTTTTACAGTTCTCATCAGAATCTGAGCATCAACCACAACAAAAATCTTCAGAAAACATTAAAAAAAAATCTCAACGACAACAAGCTCCAAAACCTCAGTATCCACCAGGATAATTAGAAAAAGTAAAAAAATTGGAATTTAAAATTCTATTGCAAAAAGCATCAAAAATACTAACCATTCCTCCAGATGTTCCGTACGATCCTGAAAATTATGGATTATTTGAGGTAAGTTTCCCAACATCGTCCCTACCATGAAAAGAACGTAAACGTCCCACGAGGTGGGGGCCTATTTTGACTAAAACCACTCAAACAACACCAACTCAATCACCACCAACATTAACGTTTAAACGTTCTTCAAGGTGGGATGTATCACACAAATCTACGTCACCAATACCGACTGTATGAGCACCACCAGCATCATCAACACTCAAAAAACGTCCTTCAAGGTGGGATGTCTACCCATTCAATCATCATCAACACTACAATATTTATAAAAAAATCTCAAACTAATGACACAACCGGGTTGCTCACACTGGAACAATCAATCAACACTGCAAGCTATTGAAAATAAATTTGAAACCAATGAAAGTGTAGCGAGTGACCCACACTGGGGCATTGAATCAAAGCAGCATCATGCACATAGACACACTCCATATCACCTACCTTTGAAGAACGTTTCAGTGGATGATCTCATGAATAATGATTTATGGCTTTCGGAGGAAGACGATGTTGATGATAATGATATTAAAAAAATAGTTGATCATCCTAACTTCCCCACCTCTAACCCAACTCTTCCCTCAACTCTTTGTACACCTAAAAATACAAAAAAAGTTACCTGCTCATCTTTAAAAAGCAATGATATGCCAAATTTGACTACTGATGAAATACTGAATTCAATTTCACCAACAATTTCAGAAATACTACAGCCGCAACCAGCTAAATTAAAAGGAAAAACCTCTAAAACTAAAACTGAAGCAATAAAAAAGAAGAACAAGAAGAGAGACGATGTATTAGGAACAACCACTAATTCAAATCGTTCATCTCAACAACCAGCTTATGATCCAGCCAGTGAAGCATTCATACCGAAACCACAACGAGTCTTTAACGTGCTGACTCGTCAGCAGCAGCGTATGTTAAGAAAGATGAAGGATTTGAAAAAGCCTAAAAAATAATATGTTTTTTTTATTTTTTTCAAATTAATCCTAAAAATATTTTATATAAATTTCACATGTGTTATTTTTCAATGTTTTACTCAAAATTTTATTGATTTCTATTCAAGATCACTATTATTTGTCTCTTATAATATAAAAGAGCAGTTGGTAAAAAATTGAAATTTGAATTTATTTTTACAACTTAATCAACAAATTAAAATTAAAAATTATTGAAAGGTTCTCCAATATATTTCATTATAGCTTTTTTCAGGTTTTAATGTTTCAGGTTTTTCTCTTTCGGGTTTTCATTTTTCAGGTTTTTCTCTCTCATGTGTCAATTTTTCAGGTTTTTTCTCTTTCAGGTTTTAACTTTCAGGGTTTTTTTCTCTTTCAGCTTTTTATGTTTCAGGTTTTTCTGTTTCAGATTCGCGCCTTCTAAAGAAGTTGATGGATTTGAAAACGCTTAAAAAGATCTAGTTTTTGGTATTAATCCTAAAAGGATTTTATACAAATTTTATATCTGATAGTCTTTTTTTTCAATTTTCACTCAAACTTTTATTTGACTACTATTCAAGATAACTTTAAAAACCAGATTAATATTTAATTTTTATACTTTTTTTACTATTATTTGTCTCTTATAATATAAAAGAGAAGTGGTTTAAAAAGTTTAATTTGCATTGATTTTTGCAACTTAATCAACATATTCAAATTGAACATTATTGAAAGGTTCTCCAAGATACTTTATTTGTAGTTTTTTTATAGGGTCCTCAAGAGTATTTAGTAGTTTTTTGGACAAAATATGCTGCAGATGTTGTATAGCTCTACAGTGATTCTAGCTCCATACTAGGTGATGACTCCGTACTATAGTGATTCTAGCTCCATCCCTGGCGAACCGAACGAACGGTGCGGATACGCTACAGCGTATCCTCACAGTATCCACATCGTATCCTCTCCGTATCATCCAAGAAAAACTCATTAAAAAAGGAAAATGAACATTTCACTTGTTGAAATTCGGATTGTACGTGAAATTTTCCGTTAAACGGTCATGGAGTAATCGCAATAGTTTTTCTTGCAACATTAAAAACTTTAAAAAAATATAATACTTATCGATAACGTGGGCTGAAGGCGACTTCAAATGCATCGTCGACGTATAACGTCTATTAACTGCTAGTGAACGACGATGCGTTTGAAGTCGCCTTCAGCGCACGTCATCGATAAGTATTATATTTTTAAAAAGTTTTTAATGTTGCAAGAAAAACTATTGCGATTACTCTCTGACCTTTTAACTCAAAATTTCACGTAGAATCCGGATCTCCCTCACAGTGTACCCAGATAGCAAACGTGCGGGGCACGTTACTCGCACGGCATGCGGGGCACGCGGTGCGTGCTGGGTGTGAGGCATATGGGTCGCACTTTGTTAGGGGCACGTACGTGCGAGGCATATGCAACGCACTTTGTGATAGGCACGATGTGCGGCGCATGTGTGTCGCACTTTGTGAGGGTCATTATATACATGATATATAAGTAATAAGCACATTTTTTCATAATAGTAGTATAGTAATCTATTATTATTGTAATAAAAATTTTAAAAATATTAATAATTATTATAATTAAAGATTGAATTAATTGATAGTGTAAAAATTGTTTTATTACAAAAATTAAAACTTTGAGAAACGCGAAAACCGATATAAATAGCCTATTTCTGCTTTGAATAATTAAAAACAGGTAATTTCTGGTCAATCTTGTTTTATTTTTTATTATTATTAAACAGCAAATATTAGCATGTTTTGTGTCCAAAATAATGAATATCGTTCGCTGAAACTTTAATAAGAGACGTGAAACCGGTTATAAACAGTTTATTTTTGGTTTAAATAATTAAAAAAAGGTAATTTTTGTTTTAGGTCATCATTTTTTTTATTATCTAAGCGAAAAATATACTTTTTACCTACGTCATTATGTTTTCTGTCAGTTTGATATGCCTGTATCTTGTAGTTGCAGCAAAAAATATTTATTATTGTTGATACAAACATGCGGAAACTGAATTGCTAATGCGCAACTAAAATGTACAAATATTCCTTCCACCCAAATAAAAAATACGTTCATGATAAATTACCTGCTCTTTATTTAGAAATATCAATGCAAATATTTTCTGTACCCTCTAAAAATTCTAAATGTGTGCACGCACCATACCCGCACCGGCACGCATGCCGTGCGACCCTCACGACGTGCGACACACCTGTCACGCATATGAGGACGCAGCTGTGTCATCCCCTGCGCGCACGGGTTGCGAGAAAATCCGCATGTGGTGCGACGCACGTGATGGTGACTCCACAGTAAGCCCATTCCGCTCCCCGCGGCGCGGCACCGCACGTGCGTTTACCTTGCGTTCTAAGTAGTACCAACCTCCGGGTAGAGAAGTGAAAGTCACTAGGGAGAAAATATGGCCGCCATAGATTGCTGGAGCACAGTTTTAGACATGAATTCATAAAGTTGACATGTCACACTGCTGATTCAGGTTAGGGGTGAGGGGATATATTTAAATATTATCATTGTTAATTAATCAACACGGCTATTATTGTTTTCACAATTCTGAATTCGTTCAGACTGCAGATTTTGTTTTCCTTTCAACGGAAACGTCTGTAAAGAACTTAGGGAAATCCTTCCTTCAAGATATTTTATTAAAGAGCGATAATTTTCCATTTTAAACCATTTTTGTTGTGGTTTGGTTTTTTATCAGAAAATACATTGCTAGTGACTCAGAAAAGACCGTATTTATTAGGAGACTTTGTCAGGTGACATCATTTGTTATTAATTTTAATGAAGTAATTGATTAATTAAATTAATTTTAATTTACTTTAATAAATTAAAATTATTACAGTACATTGAATTTACTTTAATAATTTTAATTAACTTTCAAAAAACAGATGAATTTTTAACTACAGTTACGATGAATATACAACTCAAATAGTTGCATAATCAGTTAAAATAATTGATTTGCAATTTAAAAAAAAAACATTAAAGCCAAATACGAATTTTCTGGGGAAAGTTGAAGCAATGATTATTAATTTTCTACCAAAAAAGACGACTTCAAAGTAAATTAAATTATTAAAGTAAATTAAATTTACTTTAATAATTTTAATTTTCTTTCAACCAAAGAGATGAATTTTTAACTACACTTACGATGAACATACAACTGAAACAGTTACATAATCAGTTCAAATAATTGATTTTCAATTTTAAAGAAACTTTAAAGCTAACAAACAAATTTGTCTATTTTTTTTTGGAAAATTGGAAACAAAGAATATTGATTTACTACGGCAAAATTCAGTTGTAAAAAACTAATTTTCAATCAAATAAGAAACGACTTTTGAACAAAGTAGTTTAATTTTTAACCAAAAAGATGAACCATTATCTCAAAAAAAAAAAAAAAGTTTAACTACTTACTTCAATTTTCAATTGCGAAACTACAATTTTCAACAAAACAATGAAACTTTCAAGCAAACAGATGAATTTTAAACTACAGTTACGATGAATCTACAACTAAAATAGTTACATAATCAGTTAAAATAATTCTTTTGAAATTTTTGAAAACGCGTTTCCAACCAAACAGATTCTGTGTGCGGCCCTGTTCGGTTCTTGACGTGTGCTCCGTTTCGTCTCGCTCTTTACTTGCCATAACTCATTTATTAGGAAATTTTGTACTTTGTATTGTATATCAGTGATTGTTTTTGTATTCGGAGTGCAGTGTGTGTGTTGCGTTTGGTGATTTTTGGGCTCTTTGGTACCTAAAAGACTGTTTTTCAGATTCGGAGGTCGATAGTTCTCGCGCAGTAAATACCTATATTACAATGGGTGCTTGTCCCGAATGTAATAAGACAATATCCAGAGGATCGCTGGGTGCTGTTTCCTGCATTAAGTGTGGCGTGTTCAGCCACTTAGCCTGCATCAATGTTGGATTTTCAAAAAAATCCTTTGATGATCTAAAAAAGGGATTGATCGATTTTATTTGCGTGAACTGCAAATCATCGAATTCTGACGACACCTCTTCAGGGTTGGATCAAAGCTCTTTGCTAAGTGGAGGTATCGACCCCGCCAGTAAGGATCAGGTACCTAACCTATTACCTACAACAGTTTCTGCCGTCCCTGTCGCTGCTGTGGCCCTGCCGCCTGGATACATCGAGGCTATTCACAGTGCGGTCTTACAAGTTCAGAGGGAAGCAGCCGTGCAGGCGCAGGAACAGATTAGAAATCTCTTCAAGGAATTCGAAACTAAGCAACTAGAGTGGATTACAAAAATCAACACTATGGTTCAGGAAATCATGGTAGATATTCAGATAATTCTCGTAGAATCAATATGCTTGAAAGTTCTACTGTTAGCCATGCGGATCAGGTCACACAAATAAAGACGGAGGCAAGCTCGCTAAAATTGAAGGTCGCCTCACTTGAAGCTTCTCTCAATTGCCAAGAGCAAGCTGCACTTCAATGTACCCTTGAAATTCACGGGTTACCTATGAAGCCGAATGAGGATCTTCCATCGGTCCTAGAATCGGTTGCGAAGGCTCTTGATGCTCCCTTCGCTAAAGATGACCTTATGAATGTTTATCGCATTCGTAAATCCCCAACATCAAATCCACTGCTCACACCCATCATCGTTGCCAAGTTTAGCAGATAGTTGGTAAGAGATAAAACAATCGAGCAGAGGAAAAAAGTAAGAGACTTCTCTACGACCAATCTTGGATGGCCAGATAATGAGAAAAGTCTCATTTTTATTCGTGAGGCTTTGACGCCCTATAATAGAAGGATCTACGCTTCTGCATTGAATTTAAGGAGACAAAAGAAGATAAAATATCTTTGGATTGCCGCAGGAAAGATCTTTTGTCGAAAGGATGATGGCACCCAGATATCAAAATGCGAGCAATATGCGACGCATTATGCATGCACGTCGTGCCGATCAACACGCACCAGATGCACTCACCAACGCAGACATATGTGTCATCAATTGAGACGCATATCGCTCGCATGTCATGCGGGTCACGCGTGCGACGCATATCGCTCGCACGTCGTGATTAGTTATGCTCTAAAAATAATCAATTATGTAATATTAATATTTTTATATTTTAATTTGAGACATTTAATCAAATAAATTTTGAATTGGACTTCGAGTCTGCACTTTTCCCAATCAGTTACTAGAGATTTTTCTATCATTAGAAAGAGTATATTGTTTTAGGTTTAAAAATTCATAAAATTTTTTATGATTAAAAATTGATCTAAAAATCAAAGCGAATCAATTAAGAGGTTTAAAAACAGTTGAACTTATAGTAAATTATTTTGCTTTACCATACAAAAGATAGGTTAGGTTTTATACTTACTGGTTATAGGTTTATATTTACTATTTTTTCGATTGTACTTACCACAAGTCTAGTAATTTTCGGAATGCTGGATATAAAACACGATAAACACGATAAAACACGATAATAAAATTCTCCGACAGATGCCAAAAGGTGCTGAAAACACTTTTACTGACTTTTACAAAAACCAACGATGGTCAGGCGTCATCAAGTTGATAGTGTGTGTGAACAGTAGACTGTCGTGTAGAAGGAAAACGAACCTGACGAACGGTCGGAAATTAAAATTTGTGTGAACATAAATTAAATTTTGAACTGCATATAATTTTTAATATTATTCGATCATTCGTCATAAATATTACAAATTAGAAGTGCAAAGTAAAAATAAATTTCACTTGAAATTTATTTGCGATTAGAATTATTGATTTTTTTTAATTTATACCAATGTATGTAATTTAAAAACAAGTTGAAAAATAAATTCAATTGATTAACAATTTTTTAAATATAAGTTAATTTTCACGCATCTTCATGATGACGAAATGCGACTCGTAAAGCTCGCAGCATGTGCCCATGTTCCGTGCTAGCGAAATGCGACTCATAACGCTCGCAGCTAAGTGACCATCATATATTGCTGGCGAGATGCACGCGTTCTCGCACGCATTGCATGAGAATCACGAAATGCGGCTGACGTGCGTCGCACGCATTGTTATCTGGGCACGTCTAGGATTCAACTGTCACTGCTGCAACACGTAGAGCGATTCCAATAGCAATTAGGCTTTCGACGGTATGCTTATACACACAATGGTGTGATATTATTATTGTTTGGATATTTGATGCTCGTTGATAAACATATTTTGAACATTTTTCAGTTTTTTATACCATGTACACATGTATCTTCAGATAGCAAACATGATCTCCTATTTAAACTAGTAGATTTTAATCTTGATACTGGTCTTTTTGAAAGTAATTGTATACTATTAGGCTTAATTGTGTACTTTGGATACCTTAAATATTCTAATTTCATCTCAATATTCACAGCTCTCCGGATATCCGGATATCGATTTACGAAATCATGTCCAATTTTGTTGAGAAATTGTCTAGGGTTCTACGACACTGTTTTCGGCATTATTTATTATTCCGTTAGTATCTTTTTTACTTGTATTCATTGCCGATATCCTAATTTGAATTGTACTTACTTAGTTTGGGTTGTGTTGATAATGGTTTTTTCTCTCAATCAATTTTTACGTGTGCTGTGTGAGCTTCCCATTTTTGAATGGTTTTTCTATAAAATCTTTCTCTTAATATATCGATGGATACCTTAAGAATGTGCCATGTGAACGCCCAGACTCTCTTGGCACATTTTCTAGAATTCAAACTTTTTTTTCAGTACATGTTCCTACCACATAATAGCTGTTTCTAAGTCCTGGGTAACTCCCAATATATCCTCTAGCCTTGTTGCAATTAACAACTATTCGCTCTTTCGAAGAGACAGAGACGAGAGAAGGGGTGGTGGAGTTTGTCTTTTTCTGCATGATAGTCTGAATGGGACTGTGGTTGGTGTGAGTTCAGTAGCTACTTACCCCACGATTGACTTTCTCATTTGAAGTTAAGTCAACTTCTGATAGTGTTTTAGTGGGAGTAGTTCATAAACCACCCAATGCCTCCTATGGCACAGAGCTTGAATCGGTAATTTTTTCATTTATTCCTAACTTTAGTAACATTATCCTTACTGGAGATTTTAACGCTAACCTAAATCTCACTTCCAATCATTCTAAATATCTAACATCTTTGGTACACTCTTCGGGACTCTCGATTGTACCTCATGATTCTGCTCACCATACTGATCGTTTCAGTACTCGTATTGACCTAATGATTGTAGATGATATGGATAAGGTTGTCTCCTACGAACAAAATGCTATTCCTTTTTTTTCTAACCACGAGTTGATTAACATTACCTTTGAATTTTCCTATAATCTAAATTCAAAACCAACCCAAAGACTGGTGCGGAATCTCTCTAAAATGGATGAACATACATTCTACGAACATCTAATGACGTACGATTGGGACAAAATATTACTAGATACAGATATAAATAATAAAATCGACGCTCTGACTAATTACCTAGTCTCCGCATTCAATAAATTTTCTCCGCTACACGTTCCTAAAAACTTTAATAAAGCTGCCCCCTGGATCACATCTGAAATTAAAAATCTGATGAGGGAACGTCATGGCAAGCGCCGACTTGAAAAAAGAACAAAAAGCAGTATAATACAAGCTCAATTTCGTAAACTAAGGAACCTAGTTCAAACTAAGATTAGAGATGCGTTCAACCAATGCAATTATAACGAGATTGCACATAGAGACAAGAAAGAGGACATCTGGCATCTCCTTAGACGTTTACACCTAATCCCGCCCAAGCACGAATCTATAGATAGTAATTTTCCGCCTGATGACCTTTTAAAGACTTTTTTTGAATTCCCAGTTCCAGACTTATCATCATCGTCATCTTACATTACCCCTCTTAATTCAACATTTAATGACTCTGACTTCTTTTTCGATGACATCACACCTGAAATACTTTTGGAAAAAACACTTGAAATCAAATCAAATGCCATTGGAACTGATCGAATATCAATAAAAATGATTAAACTTGCCCTTCCAATTATCTTTCCTATTCTATTGCATATCTATAATGCTTCCCTTCAGGTCGGTATCTTCCCAGGTATCTGGAAAAAGGCTGTTATATGCCCAATTCCTAAAATTTCTAAACCTACTTCCCCGAAAGACTTCCGGCCAATTTCTATTTTATGTGCACTGTCTAAACCACTTGAAAAAATTGTTCACCTACAACTTTCTGAATTTCTCGAATTATCTAAGGCCATTGACCCGATGCAATCGTACCTTGTCCTGGAAGGAACAGGTACAGAGTATCTCAAGGAAAACATACAGCATTCTACAACAACTATATAGGAATAAGGACTCTTTACCCAATCCTACTCGGATACTTTTGGTTAAGAGTTTAATCTTACCCCATTCTGACTATGGTTGTTTAGTATATGATGATTTGACCGACGATTTAAATTTAAAGCTTGAGCGTGCGTTAAATGCCTTTGTCCGTTTAATCTACAATTTGCCTAAATATGAACACATAATTCCATACAGACTTAAGGCTGGTCTGCTTAATGTTGCCAAGAGAAGACAATTCTTTATGGGTAATTTGCTCTACAGCCTTTTTCAGAACAAAGCTCCTGAGTATCTATTCAACCTATTCCAATTTGTAGACAGAGACCTTGCAGCTCATTCTAAGCTTCGTAAAAGACATAAAATCCTTAAGATTCCTTTTCACAGAACGTGTCAGCTTCAAAGATCATTTATAGTAAGGGGTGCCTGGTTATGGAATAAAGTACCATACGATATTAGAAATGCACCTTCCCTATATCAATTTAAGAATCTCTTTTTCAAATATTTGTACAATACTCCTAACCCAACTCTTGAAATTACTCACTGGTAAACTCTCATATTTAGTTCTTGAACATTTCAACTTCGAATTTGCTTTTCTTTTCATTACTTTTGCAAAGTATTTCTTTTACACACAGTTTTTCCCTCTTTATTTCTACCTAAACATGCTCCTAAACATGCATCTCATACCTAATTTGATACGTATTTTGAGGTCGACTCTATTTATTTATTTATTTTATTTAGTTTATAGATTAGATTATAAGATTAATCAAGTATTCGGCCGATCAGTGCTAGCACAAATTTGGAATGACCCTGTATTATCCTGTTGCTTAGAGGGCTATTTAGCTCTAGGGACTTTTCTTGAATAAATACAAAATACAAATATTTTCAACTAAGACAGATTTATTCTTAAGCCAAAAAGAGAAATTTTCGACAAACTTATTCAACTTTCAACCAAGCGATATTTCAGCTTAACTTTTAATCGTCAGGAGTGAGGAACTAAAGACGAAAAAAATATAAATCAATTCGTTCCCTGTAATATCATGTTTCCTAACACTTGGTCGTACTTAAATTTTTTCCCGTCAACACAATATAATAGGAAACTCTTCGGTTTTAATAATCTAGTTCTAACCCGACTCGACACGAAGGCACCCGAATGTCTTCGGGTTCGCGATCTCGCATCCCCCACCACCATCGTTCCGCGTCATGCGCGCGCTACATCGCATCGTCTCCCTTCACCCCGACCCGCAAGACGCAGCCCCCCGCCATCAAATCGAGTCCCAGCGTATCGGTCCCAGCACGGCACCCCCCGAGTCCTCCAACCCCCCGTGTCAACACGAGTTGACTCGGAAGTAGCCGACCGCACTCGAGTGCGATGCGAGCTCGCATCCCCCACCACCATCGTTCCGCGCCGTTCCGCGTCATGCGCGCGCTACATCGCATCGTCTCCCCTCACCACTTCTCCCATCATGCTATTTCGCAACGCAACCCCACCCCCATGATCGCATCCGGTGTACAGAAGGGGGGAGGGCTGGAGTCCTAGGGCCCCTGATACCACCAGGGCCCCTCCGCTTCTCTTTTCCCTAATACTTTTCTGCTTGTCTATAAGCATAGTCTCTCAAATAGCAATTTAAACATAGTATTATTATCATCCACGGATTTTTGCGATTCCAATGACACATTACTTGCCCGTGAAAGTTGAGAAATTGAAGGACTTTAATTCATCGATTACTTTAAAAATGATTTTTATTTTTAAATTCGTCACAAATAAAATTTTCAACATTCATACACACATGACATGTACTTGTAATCGGGAAAAGTTTATAGGTCCGTAATTAGCAAATTGTTTGAATAAAGAGAAAATTTAAAAGAGATAACAGTTTTTCTTTGTGCCTGTTTCAAGCAACGCGAATAAAAACATCAGATTCGGGATTTTGTTGATAAAAATTGTTATTAACAAAAGAACGATGATTTCACAGTGGTAACAGGGCGAAAGATTATCAGGAAGCTACCAGATAAATATATATTTTTTTAAATCGAAAATCTTCGCTGTAAAATCGCAACTGGGAAAGACCAAAGATTATGTTGCAATTAATTTTTTATAAGGCCATAATCAAAAGAAGATCGAGAAAAGACAAAGTTTTTGTTTTATATCTCATTTTGAAAACACGTTAAAAACAAAAGCTATATCAAATAGCTGCATGTTTGTCTGAAACAAAAAATATAAACAAACTCGCTGTGTATCATATTTAATACAGATAAACTTAGAAAACGTAAAAAATGCATGTAATGTTGAAGTTAATTTGTGTAAACAATTGGTGTGAACGAATAGTCAACTGTGTCGACTTCTGTGAGAAATTGTTTTTAACTAGTATTTCTGAGGTTTATTTAAAAAAACGATAGCTGGTGTCTAAAAACTCTTCAATTTACGATTATAAAAATGAAATATTTTATATTCTCAATAAAAAACGTTATAAACAAAAGACCTATTTTGGGCTTTTCCTTGCTGAAAAATTTGTTTTCAGTTATGACAGTACAAAAGGAGCTCAGAAAAGGGGAACTAGGGTAATTTTTTCACGAAAAAGGGCGAAAATAAGGGAAAGATTACACATTAATCTTTACATGTATAAAAGAAGAAACAATCTTTTTATAAGAATTACTGAATTTTTAAATAATGTTTAATGATTTTTTTATGGCTTCTGACATTGAAGAATTTTTTTTTACAACTTGGATATAGCTACAAGGAGATGCTCAAAGTTGGCATTTTTTTTTATTCTCATAAATTTCATACTGAGGGTCCATTAGACAGATATTAATTTGCCAAAAAACATTATTTGCCACTAGCGAATCGTTTTCGAAAAATCTACTTTTTCCAAAAATTTTCTTTCATGAAATGAAATGTTTATTCAATAAATCCTCATGATGAATTCAACAGTTTGAAATTGAGGAACATTCAACTGTTGACAACTCTATGTTCAACTTTCTTCAATTTTCTTTCGTTTTCAATTTTCTTCGCTTTTAAACAGTTGAAAATTCAATTTTTTTATTTTCAACAATAGGATTTTCAACTGTTGAAAATTCAATTACCAGTTTTCTTACATTTTCAACAGTTGAGAGTGCAATGTTTTCAATTTTCAATAATTGTATTTTCAACTGTAGAAAATTCAGTGATCAATTTTCATCAATTTTAAACAGTTTATAATACAATGTTTAATTCTCTTCAACTTCCAACCGTTCAATATTCAATTTTTGCTCAATTTTCAACAGTTGAAAATTGAACAAAACTGTTTCAAATTAAAGAAAAATTAATTTAATAAATTGTAGCAGAATTATACTGGAATACGATATTTATTTTCTCTAGGCTCATTTCATAAAATACAATACAAGTTACTTTGAAATTCGTCGACGAATGACGTCAGAACTTATTAGTTTAAAATTCGCTCGAATTTGGCCGTACAAGATTTCGCCTTTTCGCTCATATAAGACATCCAAAGAGATCCATAATAAATGTACTGCATACAAATGCGCAGAGATACTTACACTAATCGCTCCCGGATAAAAGAGATGGTACCTTACTTTTCCTGGATAAATTCTATGGATAAAGACGATATTTCTACAAAAAAGTTGAATTTTCAACCAAAAAGCTGAATTTTCAACCATAAGGAGTAATTTTCTAATGAAAGATACGAGTTCTCAACAAAACACATACATTTTCAACCAACTAGTACCATTTTTAACCAAAGAAATTAATTTTCTACAAAAAAGACGAATTTTCAACAAATTACATCAATTTTGATGCGAATAGTTGAATTTAAAATAGTAAAAATACAAATTATTAACAAAAAATGCAATAATTAAAGCTTAACTTAAAAAAATTAATTTTCAATAAAAAACGAATTTTCTACAAAACGGTTGCATTTTCTCCCAGGTCGTTGAATTTTCAATACAAGATGATTTTTTTCACGCTAAGTTGAATTTTCAACAACTTAGTTCATTTTCCAGTTAAAAAATTAATTTTTAACAACAAAAAAGCAACTAATGTTTGCAAAAAAAATTAATTTTAAAGAAAGCAGTTCAACTTTCAAACAAATAATTGCATTTTCAACATGAAAAGATGAATTCTTAACAAAAAATGTAATAGTTGATATTTCAACGAAGAAAAGATTTTCATTTTGAGTAAACAACCGTTGAATTTAACCAAAAAAGACAAATTACTGCCAATAGAGATGTATTTTTCAATCAAAAAGGCGAATTTTCAACAAGAGTTGCATTTTCAAACAAGAAATCTTTTTCAGTAAAGAATGACTTTTTCATAATATATCAAATATCTTAACTTATACATTAGATACGTATAACTTGAGAAGAACGTTATCGCATAAAATTCGCAAGCACCGATAACACAGCCCCACAAAAAAAGTAGGTTGTCCGACGGACAAGAGTAGTCACATCCTATGGATTTTGGGTCGCTGAATCCGAATCCAAGGTCAGAATTCCGCCATCACCCTCAGATTTTTTTCTAACCTCAAAAAACATCGTTTTTTGGGCTATTTTTGCATTCAAAAAGATGTAAAAAACCCGTGTTTTTTTTTAAATTTCGATCACAAATTCAGATTCAGCGGTGAAAAATACATAGAAATGGTCTTTTTTGGTCCGCTGGGCCCAATACTTTGCGGCGGGGGAGGGGCGTCACAGAGAACAATACCGTAAAACCTTGCCGAAAAAAATGTGATGTTTCGCCAAACCAGAGTAGGCACATCCTGTGGATTTCGTGTCGCTGAATCCGAATCCGGATTCTCAGAATAAAAAAAACTCAGAATTCCAAAATTAGCTGTTGTGCACTTCCTAACCTTAAAAAATTGGTTTTCGTGTTAATTTTTTGGTGATAGAAAACATGTTATCGAATTTTATACAAGCTTGTTCAGAAATTCTGACAGAGAATAAACATTTAGAGGTTGGAAGTACATAGAAATTGTCTATTTCCGTCCGCTTGACTAAATTTTTTGTGGGGGAGGGGGGATTGTACAGAGACCTCAATACTTTGACGAAAGCAAAAGTTCGGGTAGACCAGACAAGTCGTCTTTCTTATTTTTTAAGCTTTTGCATTTATATCCAGGCATCGAATTACCAAATTACGACACATTTTCTTCATAACCTCTAAAAACTCCGAAAATGCAGGTATTTCAAGGTGGGAATCCGTTTACCCAGGGCACTCGAATGTATACCTGGTGATGGTCGATGTTTCTTTGTCTCTCCATAGAAATAGTATAAGTGAAAACAAAAGCCTTTCGAAGTATGGCAATATGGAATAACGTGGGAAAATCATACCAGTGCGGTCGGCTACTTCCGTGTCAACTCGTGTTGACACGGGGGGTTGGAAGACTCGGGGGGTGCCGTGCTGGGATCGATACGCTGGGACTCGATTTGATGGTGGGGGGCTGCGTCTTGGGGGTCGGGGTGAAGGGAGACGATGCGATGTAGCGCGCGTATGACGCGGAACGGCGCGGAACGATGGTGGTGGGGGATGCGAGATCGCGAACCCGAAGACATTCGGGTGCCTTCGTGTCGAGTCGGGTTAGAACTAGATTATTAAAACCGAAGAGTTTCCTATTATGTTGTGTTGACGGGAAAAAATTTAAGTACGACCAAGTGCTAGGAAACATGATATTACAGGGAACAAATTAATTTGTAGGCCTGATATATTAATGGCCAGTGAAATAGAAATGTTGAAATTCTTGTTAGTAATTTATTTGCCATATTTCTATTTCTTTCGTCTTTAGTTCCTCACTCCTGACGATGAAAAGTTAAGCTGAAATATCGCTTGGTTGAAAGTTGAATAAGTTTGTCGAAAATTCCTCTTTTTGGCTTAAGAAAAAATCTGTCTTATTTGAAAATCCATTTGTTTGGTTGGAAACGCGTTTTTAAAAATTGCAGAAGAATTATTTTAACTGATTATGTAACTATTTTAGTTGTAGATTCATCGTAACTGTAGTTTAAAATTCATCTGTTTGCCTGAAAGTTTCATTGTTTTGTTGAAAATTGTAGTTTCAAAATTGAAAATTGAAGTACGTAGTTAAAAATTCATTTTTTGAGATAATGGTTCATCTTTTTGGTTGAAAATTAAAATACTTTGTTCAAAAGTCGTTTCTTATTTGATTGAAAATTAGTTTTTTACAACTGAATTTTGCCGTAGTAAATCAATATTCTTTGTTTCCAATTTTTCCAAAAAATTCTTATTTGGTGGAAAATGCATATTTTTGGGTTAAAATTCAACTGTTTTACAGACAAATTCGTTTGTATGTTCATCGTAAGTGTAGTTAAAAATTCATCTCTTTGGTTGAAAGTAAATTAAAATTATTAAAGTAAATTTAATTTACTTTAATAATTTAATTTACTTTAAAGTCGTCTTTTTGGTCGAAAATTAATAATCCTTGCTTCAACTTTCCCCAGAAAATTCTTATTTGGCTTTAATGATTTTTTTTTTTTAAATTGAAAATCAATTATTTTAACTGATTATGCAACTATTTGAGTTGTACATTCATCGTAACTGTAGTTAAAAATTCATCTGATTGGTTGAAAGTTTCATTGTTTTTGTTGAAAATTGTAGGTTCGCAATTGAAAATTGAAGTACGTAGTTAAAAATTCTTTTTTTGAGATAATGGTTCATCTCTTTGGTTGAAAATTAAACTACTTTACTCAAAAGTCGTTTCTTATTTTATTGAAAATTAATATCTTACAACTGAAAGTGTAATTTTTCCACCGTAAGAGGAAATTTTTTTCTATTTCGCCATAAGAATTCGTCTTTTTTCGTAGAAAATTAATATTCTTTTTTTCCAATTTCCCCAAAAAATTCTTATCTGGTGGAATATGCATATTTTTGGGTTAAAAAGTCAACTGTTTTACATACAAATTCGTTTCTTAGCTTCGAAGTTTTTTTAAACATTGAAAATCAATTATTTTAACTGATTATGCAACTATTTAATTTGTATATTCATCGTAACTGTAGTTAAAAATTCATCTGCTTGGTTTAAAGTTAATTAAAATTATTAAAGTAAATTCAATGTACTGTAATGATTTTAATTCATTAAAGTAAATTAAAATGAATTTAATTAATCAATTACTTTATTAAAATGAATAACAAATGATGTCACCGGACAAAGTCCCCTAATAAATACGGTCTTTTCTGAGTCACTAGCAATGGATTTTCTGATAAAAAAACCAAACCACAACAAAAATGGTTTAAAATGGAAAATTATCGCTCTTTAATAAAATATTTTGAGGGAAGGATTTCCCTAAGTTCTTTACAGACGTTTCCGTTGATAGGAAAACAAAATCTAAAGTCTGAACGAATTCTGAATTGTAAAAACAATAATAGCCGTGTTGATTAATTAACAATGATGATATTTAAATATATCCCCTCACCCCTAACCTGAATCAACAGTGTGACATGTCAACTTTATGAATTCATGTCTAAAACTCTGCTCCAGCAATCTGTGGCGGCCATATTTTCTCCCTAGTAACTTTCACTTCTCTACCCGGAGGTTGGTACTACTTAGAACGCAAGGCAAACGCACGTGCGGTGCCGCGCCGCGCGGACCGGAATGGGCTTAGTGTGGAGTCACCATGAGTCGCACCGTGCGCGCACTTTGCTATCTGGGTACCTACTCTTCAGGATCTTCCTTAGGGTGTATCTGCTCTTCAGGATCTTTATCACGGTGAACCTGCTCTTCAGGATCCTTCTTACAGTGTATCTGCTCTTTGACCTTTGTTGACTCTACTCTTAAAATTAGACTAAGATTAAAACTATTGAAACTAACGTATATGTAATTAAACTTAAAACTAACTTAAAATTAGTAAACCTAACATAAAACTAAATAAAAAACTATTAAAACTTAAAAACTAACTAAAAACTATTTTATAACTCACGAGATATATATTAGTTATATATTATGCTTCTTTAACGTAATGGGTTTTAATAACTGTTTAACACTCATAGCTTAGTAAATTAGCCTAAAACCTATAAAATAACTTCATAATACAATTCATTGAACAAATATAACTAAAAATAACTAATTTATAGTAAAATAATTTAAAATTGTATCTAAGAATTATGATTCAGTTATTTTACATCCACTGGCAATCCCGACAATGTTTTTATTGACTTGCTATGGTGTAAAACCTGTAATATGGCTTGAAACTGTTCAAAAGTTGTAAATCTGGTTAAAACTATAATTATTTTGATTTAAAAAAAAACCCATTTTATTGGTGCTGTACAGGAATTAATTTAAAGTGTTGGGGATAATATTGAGTTGTGGAGTAATATTGAGTGGTGGGGGTGGGGGGGCAGGATATAAAAGAGCTGTATTTGGTTGAAAAAAATCAATCTCAGTTGAGATGGACCGCAGAGTAGACGTTCCGGATTTCAAAAAAGGCCTTACTTACAATATATAGTATTTGAAAATATATACATCGACTTATAAGCTATTTACAATATTTACGTCGATTTATAGGTTAATTATTTACGTCGGTATCATTATCCTTAACCTTAGAATGACCCCAAGCTAGTGCATCAGTGCTTTCAGGCTAAAGATACCGTTTTATGTCATCGAAGGGGTTTAAGGCCACTTTTATAATGTTAAAGTATGGTTAAACTGATGTTAAAGTAACGTTAAACTAATGTTAAACTAACGTTAAGCTAACGTTAATGCAATGTTGAAGTAACGTTAAGCTAACGTTAAAGTAACGTTACGCTAGCGTTAAAGTAACGTTAAGCTAACGTTAAAGTAACGTTAGGCTAACGTTAAAGTAACGTTAAGCTAACGTTAAAGTAACGTTAAGCTAACGTTAAAGTAACATTAAACTAAGCATTAAAACTAATGTTCACTAGTGTTAGAGTATCAATAAACTAATGTTAAAAACTTATGTATGTAATCAGATGTGAGATTTTATTAAATAAAAAAACATATTAAATGTATATAAAAAAATCTCTCCTTTATTTATGTTTTTACAATCATCATCAATCCCGACAATGTTTTTTATCGACTTATAAACTATTTACAATATGTCCGTCGATTTATAGGGTAATTATTTACGTCGGTATCATTATCCTCAACCTTAAAATGACCCCAAGGTAGTGCATCAGTGCTTTGAGGCAAATAAAGTTAAGCTAACGTTAAAGTAATGCTAAAGTAATGTTAAAGTAACGTTAAGCTAACGTTAAAGTAACGTTAATCTAACGTTAAAGTAACGCTGAGCTAACGTTAAAGTAACGTTAAGCTAACGTTAAAGTAAAGTTAAGATAACGTTAAATTGAAGTTAAACTAACGTTAAAGTAACATTCAACTAAGCTTTAAAACTAATGTTAACTAGTGTTAAAGTATCATTAAACTAATGTTAATCTAACATTAAAACTAATGTTAACAAACTTATGTATGTAATCAGATGTAAGGTTTTATTGAATAAAAACATATGAAATGTATATAAAAAATCGGTCATTTATTCATGTTTTTACAATCATCATCAATCACGACAATGTTTTTTATCGACTTATAAACTATTTGCAATATGTCCGTAGATTTATAGATTAATTGTTGACATCGGTATCATTATCCTTAACCTTATAATGGCCCCAAGCTAGCGTATCAGTGCCTTCAGGCAAAAGATAACGTTTGTCATCGAAGGGGTTTACAGCCACTTTTAACTGTTTAACCGTATCAACTTGATGAAGACGTGATCTAATGATATACTGCGTCCTAGTTTGAATTTTTCAAGCAATCAACGTAGTCATCAAGATTGATAGATTTCTGTACAACACCTGATTTTATACCCTTGGCTTTCTTTACAAAATCTTGGCCATTTACGCGGATGCTGTACATCTTACTCCTCAAGCCAACAAATTCAGTAATGACCTGCCCACTGCACTCATCTTTCATGAGGCCTAGAACTTTTTTGTTGACTTGAGGCATACCGTAAACGTTATTTACAGGATAATCGGATGTGTCAAACTTGTTGATATCTTGTTTCATATCCATGTAAATATCGGGACATTTAACTTCATAAACTAAGCTATCAGTGTCTGTGTATAGCAGTTTGCATTTTTTACTGTATTTTTCGAGAATATAGCCATAATGGAAGTCATAGATCAAGGGTTTCGAAATGTCCAGCACACTAAGCCCAACATATATGGGTTTTTTTATTTTTTTTTATTTATCAAGCTTCAAATCTACAAAAAGGTTTAACATCTACATGTTTACGCACATTCTCCATTGTCCTACCATACACAGAATTGTTCATGAGTTTGAATAGGTTTTTCTCAAACTTATTTTTAGCTGCAGCTCTCTTTTCTGTGTTAAAATATATGTATGATTTTAACCATGGAGCTTGATTAAATTTAAGAACGCGATGGATTTTAACAAGCTCAAGACCGTTTGCTAAAGCTTATTTCAATTCACGGTAATGGAGAATGTGCTTTCGTTTCGGTAGGAGGGTAGTTAGGAGTTTCTCCTGCTTTGACCTTGGTGGTTTCGAGTGTTCAGAGCAGAAAGGTAAATCACTGTGATTATCATGAAGTTCTTCGGGGTAATCCAAATCTACTTCAAGCATATAGCCAACAGGGGCATCATCGGGAACATTAAAGTTGAAGCTATTGTCAACATTTTATACCCACTCGAAACCACTAAATGGAAGGGCTTGTGCCATTGCCCAACCATAGAGGTTGTTGGCGTCAAAATTTACTATATAGCTGACCTCCTCATTGTCATTGTAAACTGCCATATAGGGATTATTGGCTTTGGGATAACGGTTGGAGCATTGACTAACTCCACCCCTTATACGTAACTCAATAAACAGGACTTTATCAATGTCAGTGAGGAGTTCAAGCTTTACTCTAGTATATTTTGACGTGGCATCCCAGGTTAAACCAGGAGTTGTATAATAATGTGCTGGATCAAGGCTATATGCTTTCAGACACTGATCACGGAAGTTTTCAAAGATATCTGAAAGTAATAACACATCCGTTTTCATGTACAGATACACATAATCGCCAAGATTTTTGCAATTAAATTCAGACCATACCCGTTGCGCATGCTCATAATCTTTATCGGAAATTGCAGAGTCATTTAATGTGCTATAGAATTTTTCTTTAGGTGGTAGTTGTGTTTCTTTGAGCTTTTCCCTAGAGTCAAAGTACTCATAAGGAAAAACTCCTTTCCGCGTTAGCAATTTGATTTTTTCAGCACTTGAATTTTAAAAGACTCTACCTACTATTTTGTATTCGTCGAGGTATGATGCTAATTTATCTAGCGAAGAAGCCATAAAGCGGAATTTTATGTCACTCTCTCTTACATTTTTCGTGAAGCTAATATACCTCTCTTTATTTAGAGGGAGTAGATCAATTCGACTTTCAAACTCAGTGGCTATTTCGCGAATAATGAAATGAGCATCATACCCACTTAAATTATGGAAGAAAACGGGTATGGTTCGAGAATCTTTGTAATTTAGATTACAATCTTCATGAGCAGGCCCTCGGTATTTGCCGGTTAAATGTGAATGGTCACGCACTTTCTTTTGGCCGGGTGCTATACTCTGCTCATAAATGTGGCAGGTATTAGCTTCCCTAAAGGCAGCCTTCTGCTCAGTAGTCAAGTTCTCCATAGGTATGGGGCACATGAATACTGTTTCAGCATCTTCTGCCAATTGTTGCAATTCGTTTGCAAACCATTAGCAGGATCAGCATCATCTTCCGGGCATGCCTTATAGTTGGAAAGTGTGTCATCATAACTAAATTTTATGTAATAGCCTATGCTTAATATCTGATGCTTTTGAAAGATCTCAGTGTTACTTATGTTCTCCTGAGATTCTTCAACGGGAAGCAACAGACACTCACAATCGGCATACACGACAAACGGTACCTTTTCCTTATGTCTATAGTTTGTGAACTCAATGATATTTTTCTCAGGTTTCGGTAATTTTATTCTACAATGATTCATCTTTTTGCAGTTATCAGTGTGTTCACACAACTTTTCTTCGTTTGAAAAATAATGAAGACATCGATCGCAAATATACTTTTCACGTTTATTTTTAGATAGTTGTTTACCAACTAGTGCAGATAGATCTTTAATCCATACATAGTGGAAATTTGAAGTATCGATGCCCTCATCATCTATTTCAAACACATTATCATCAATGCTCTCATCAATGTAATCTTCTTGTACGTGTAAAAGATTAACATGTTGGCCCCTATTTTCTGATGTAACATATAAGGGGACAACAGTGTAATCAAAGTTCCTTCGTACAAGGCCATATACATTGATGGAGATGTCATTTTGTTGCTCAAACTTTGGGATATTTTTTAAAGTTACAGGAAATTCAATACCAGTAAAATCTAACCTATCTTTATACACATTATAATTAGAAACACGTTCAGGATGAATCTGTCTATCAGCTGGGTATAATGCTGAGAGAACAGCCCACTTAAAGCATTGATTATCATTCTTATTTTCTACATTTATACATGCTTTCTTTCTCTTAATTGGGAAAGGTAGTGGGATAAATGAACTAGCCCGCAGAGGATTATATTTATTTACATTGATTTCCAGTTGTATGATTGAATTCAATGTCCAATCGGAATCAGTTTCCTGGAATTCTTCAACTTTTTGCAAGATTGGTTGTTTCATATATTCATTGAACCAATCGTCTAACAACGTCGTCGGGAATATATCATTCGTTTCGGCCAGAAATGTTTTTACGTGTACAGACTGATCATCCTTTGTTACATGTCTATATTTAGCTACTAGCACACCGTAAACTTTGACAGGCCCATACTTATTTAATACACATCGTATGCGTTCTTGGAAGAGTACAGAGGCATCGTTTAAAAAATTACTTATATCTATATGTACAAGGTTTGTTATTAAATTAGTTTGTAGTCGGCATTGGAATGCTTTCTCAGAGTCAGCCCATTGAACTCGGTTGGTTATATCCTCTTCTTCGCCAGCTGCATTCGATTTATTTATAGATCCTCCTGCGTCTCAAGAGCAGTTGGAAAATGGCCTCCAAACTGATTAGTTGATTAATAGTGTGGAGGCATCTCTGCTTCTCAGATGTCAAGTAAAGAGTATTCTGTATGGATATTAGTGTTTCTATATTGGCAGAACATTGTTTTACCCAGCTGTGAATAAATTCTTTCTTAGAGTCACCATATTCAACTCCTGAAATCATGGCTGCTGCTTCTTCTGTCATGGGAATCAGTACCTCATATTCATCCAGGGCGATGGTATTTCGACTCTGCTTCACTGGTCTCTGCTGCTGACTCTGCTGCTGCTTACACACCTTGCGCTTTCCAGACATCTTGGACTGCTGCAGGATGAGTACCTTCCACTAGGACGTCTGGTGAAGTAGGCTTCTGATATATCAACTGTGGCTCCATCTGTGACAGGGGGTCTGCACTACCGACCTCTTCTGTTTTACCGACCGATGAGAAAATGCTAATATACAAAATCACCGACCTCCCTACATTACCGACTGATGGTAAAGTTGCGCTCTACCGTACCGAACGATGGAAAAATGATAATATAAAAATTAACGACCTCCCTACATTACCGACTAATGGTAAAGTTGATCTCTACCTTATCGATCAGTGGTAAAATGTTAATATAAAAAATACCGGATCCCTACATTACCGACTGATGTTCACATTGCTCTCTACCTTACCGACTGATGGTAAAATGATAATATACAAAATTACCGACCTCCATGAATTACCGACTGATGATAACGTTGCTCTCTACCTTACCGACTGATGGTAAGGCCATAATATAAAACATTACCGACCTCTCTACATGTACCGCTGCTCTCTACCTTACCGACGGCCGCCTACCTTACCGACTGATGGTAAAGTTGCTCTATACCTTATTGACCGATGGTAAAATGATAATATAAAAAATTATATTGATGCTCAGTCTGCCCGTAACTTACCGACAAACTGTGTGGCGCCCCAATGCGTCCTGCACGTGCTGGTATTCCCTCAACGTCCACGGGTGTTCCCCATGTTTCGCAGGTGTGTTCGGTCTACGCTGGGATTTCCCACGATCAAGCATTGTCGGGAGTGGGATAGTGGCGAGTGAGTGGGGATCAGAGGATATAAAGCGTGCTTGCACGGTCGACTGGCATGATTTGTTTCAGGTGGTCAGCAGCAGCATCAGCAGAGAGAAGAAGATGACTAGAGGTCTTAAATTCTTGAGAATTTAAGTTCGGGTTGTATAACAGCGAATATGACAGAATTTAGGAGAATTCAAGAGAATTTAAGAATTTGTGATTTTTAACAATATTTATATTGTTTACGTTATTTGCATAGTTACATATAAGTTATTTACGTATATGAATATATTCATAAATAAAGAAAAATACAAAGAAGAAGTTTTACTATTAAAACATTAAAAGTTTGTGTTGCAAACTATCTAAATTTGAATTTACCGCCAACTTATCAAAAATTGAGTAGAAATTTGAGGTTATGTTGACGTCCTCAAAGTAATATAACCGACTCAGAACTCTAAAGATGACTGAGTCAAAGGATAGCCCTCCTGCTTCCCCACCCTACTGATGGTAATGTTGCTCCCTATCTTATCGACCGATTGTAAAATAATAATAAACAAGTGCTCACCTACCTGTCTTATCAGCTGATGGTAAAATCTGTTTTAATAATGAAATAATTAATGATAAATAATTAATTGATAATTAATAATAATAATTAGTAATAATAATAATCAATTAATAATAATAATCATATAATAATAATAATTAATTATTAATTATTAAACGCTTTTGAAAAAAAATCGCACGCGCTGAGATTCGAACCCTACCTACATAACGTAATCTACCTACTCGGAAACTTTGTGCCGAACACGCTAGCCGCGCGGCTATCGAAGCGCTTGGGACCTGACCCCCGTGGTTCGTGCAAAAACTGGAGCCACACCCGCTTAGCTTTACTACTATTATATTTAACTTATTATATGCATACAACCTCAAATAATATAAATCAAGTAGGTCTTTACTTAACAATTTTTGAAATTCAAGAACCTGAAAAAGAATAAAATTTTTTTAAAAATATTTATATACCATTATTTATTTTTTAGAAATGACAGTTTTTCTATCATAATTGTTCTTTTAAGTTAACCTCATCTTTTCTAAAAATACTACCGTTATATCTTTTATATTTAAAGTAAATGATTGCAAATTTTGAAATTTAAATTGAATGATTTTTAACTGTTGAAATTTCCTAAAATCGAAAAATGATAGAAATCGAATAGTTGTTTACTAAAAAGTTTTTAAATTCAATCACCTGAAAAGCATAGAATTGAGTTTGAAAATATTTATATAACATCATTTATTTTTGGGAAATGACAGTTTTCCTAAACTAAAACTTTTGCTAACATAATTATACTTTTCATTTAACCTCATATTTTCCAACAATTATACTGTTAACTCGTTATATTGAAATTAAATTATTTAATTTTTTTAATTTAAGCTGTATGATTCTCAACTGTTGAAAGTTCCTACAAACTAAAATAATATAAATCAAATAGGTCTTTACTAAACAGTTTTTAAAATTTAACAACCTGGAAACGTATAAAATTTTGTTTAAAAATATTTATACGAAAAAATATGTATACATTATTTCTTTATTTAGAGGTGACAGTTTTACTAACCCAACACTTTTTTAACATAATTATACTTTTATGTCTTTTTATATATAGAAATTAAATGATTTAAATTTTAGAATATAAATTGTGAGAATTTTAACTGTCGAACATTCCGAAAACCTCAAATAATATAAATCAAAAAGATGTTTACTAAAAAGTTTTTGAACAACCTGAAAAGCACAGAATTAAGTTTAAGAATATTTATACATCATTTATTTTTTTGGAAAATGGCAGGTTCCTAAACTAAAACTTTTTTTAACATAATTATACTTTTCATTTAACCTCATATTTTGTAACAATTATACTGATAACTCTTTATATTGAAATTAAATCATTGTAATTTTTTAATTTAAACAGTATGATTCTCAACTGTTGAAAGTTCCTACGAACTAAAATAATATAAATAAATAAGGTATTTACTAAAAAGTTTTTAAATTGAACAACTTGTAGAAGTAGAAAATTTTGTTTAAAAATATTTATACATTATTTACTTAAAGTCGAAAATTATAGAGGAATCACTCTCATGCCAGTAACGTATAAGATTTACGCGGAGGTGCTTAGGAAGAGATTAGAAGAACAGGTAGATGAGAAAGGAAGTATTCCACACAATCAAACAGGATTCAGGAAGGGGATGGGCACAGTGGATAACATTTTCGTACTAAATTATTTAGTCAACAGGAACCTGGGACAGAAAAAAGGAAAACTGGTCGCACTCTTTGTAGATTTTAAAGCATCTTTCGAATCGGTGAATAGGAAAGTTTTGTGGAAGGCAATGAAAGAAAGGGAGGTGGACGAAGAGCTGATTGAGAGGATCAAAGAGGTCTTTACGGAGACAAAGACAAGGGTGAGGATCGGGGAACAGAAAGATGAGGAGTTCTGGACAGGGAGGGGACTTAGACAAGGGTGCCCGCTAAGCCCGTTGTTGTTTAGCATATTGTTAGCAGACCTAGAAGAGAAAATGGAAAGGAAAGGTAAAGGGGTTACAGTTCTAGGAAATAAGAGAATATACTCGTTAGCGTACGCGGACGATGTGGTGCTTCTAGCAGAGAATGAAAGTGGAATGAACTTGCTAATGAAAGGATTCGAAGAGTACGTGAGAGCGAAAGACTTGACAATAAATGTGACGAAGACAAAGATAGTATGTTTCAGGAAGAGAAAGAATGAAGTAAAGTATGGATGGAAGATAAATGGGGAAATGGTGGAAATGGTAGAAGAATTTTGTTATTTAGGATTCTGGTTCGAAGCGGGAGGTGGAAGTGAGCTGCAAGTGAAAAAAAGGATCGAAAGTGCGAGTAAGGTGATGGGTCAAGTGTGGGGGATTGGAAAACGAAGATTCAAAGAGGACTGGAAGATGAGAGTATGGCTGTTTGATTCATTGGTATGGTCTGTGATATGTTATGGAGTGGAGATGTGGGGATGGAAGGAATACAAAAAAGTAGAAAACATGCAAGAGAGATTTCTGAGATGGCTTATGGGAGTGAGCTGGAACTGCCCAGGTTATATGTTGAGAGAAGAAACAGGGAGAGAGAAATTGGTGATAAGGCAGAGGAAAAGGGTATGGAATTTTGAAGAGAAACTTAAAAGTGGTAAGGGTAGCAAAGTTGCACAAGCATGCCTGAAGGAAATATTAGATAGAGAAAGGAGAGGAAACACGGGACTTTCAAGATGGGAGGAGGAGAGATGGAAAGTTAGAAGAGAATGGAGAATGTGTGACGAAGGGAGGGAGTGGCAGATAGTAGAGGGGGAAATGAGTAAGAAGCAGGAAGAGGAAAGGTGGGAAAAGATTATGGAGTCCAAATATAATAAATGGTATAGATTCATCAAGATGGAAGGGGTCCCAGAATATCTAGGGAAGTTGAAAAAGGAGTGCAGGTGGTCCAGGATGATACATTTCAGAATGGGAGAAGGTATGAATGAGTGTAAATATTGGATGAGTGAAGAAATTAAAGTGTGTAGGGTATGTGGGTATGAAAGGGAATCTTGGGAGCACGTGTTGGAGAGATGTACAGGGAAGAGGATGGGGGAAAGAGCGTGGTAGATAAAGTTAGGTGGATACTGAGCGGTTGTGGACAAGGGGAAAAGTGGATTAAGAGCTTGGAAGAGAGAAGGGAACAGAGAATGCATGGGAGGGGAAAAAATCAAAATTCAAACATGGATATGGAAAATTAGTGTTGCGTGTTTTTTAAAAGCTTGAAGAGTAATGGTAAGAGGAAACGGAAGCCCTGGAAGGTCTCACGCATTTTCTAGATAATAGTTATTAGCTAGTAAGATAATAGTTAAGAACTTGTAAATAATAAAAAAAAAGGCGAAGCGATTATATATTAAGATAAGCATAAGGCATAGTGGTTAAGTGAAATTGTAAAAGATGTAAAGGGAACGGAGCCCTCAAACCCGTGAAAGGGAGAGTAATAAAATACAATACTTATTGGTTTAGAGTTGACAGTTTTCCTAACACAAAACTTTTCTACCATAATTGTACTTTTAACTCTTTGTATTGAAATGAAATGATTGACATTTTTAAATTTAAATTGTATGCTTTTTAACTGTTGAAAGTTCCTACGAACTAAAATAATATAAATAAATAAGGTCTTTACTAAAAAGTTTTTAAATTCAACAACCTGTAGAAGTATAAAATTTTGTTCAAAAATATTTATACATTATTTACTTATTGGTTTAGAGTTGACAGTTTTCCTAACACAAAACTTTTCTACCATAATTGTACTTTTAACTCTTTATATTGAAATTAAATGATTGACATTTTTAAATTTAAATTGTATGATTTTTAGCTGTTGACATTTCCTACAACCAAAAATGACATAAATCGAATAGGTGTTCACCGAAAAGTTTTTAAATTCAACAACTTGAAAGAAACAATAAAATTGAGTTTAAAAATATGTATACATTAATACTTTATTTAGAGGTGACAGTTTTATTAACCCAAAACTTTTTGAACATAATTATACTTTTATGTATTTTTATATATAGAAATTAAATGATTTAAATTTTAGAATATAAATTGTGAGAATTTTAACTGTCGAAAATTCCGAAAACCTCAAATAATATAAATGAAATAGATGTTCACTAAAAAGTTTTTATATTCAACAACCTAAAAAGCACAGAATTGATTTTAAGAATATTTATACATTACTTATTTATTTAGAAGTGACAGTTTTTCTAATCAAAAAGTTTTCTAGCATACTTATACTGTTAACTCTTTTATATTGAAATCATACAATTAAAATGTTTAAATGTAAATTGTAAGATTTGCCATTACCAAAAGTTTCTTCAAACTAAAATAATATAAATCAAATGAGTCTTTACTAAGCAGTTTTTGAAATTTAAAAAAACCCTGAAAAAGCATAAAATTTTGTTTAAAAATATTTATATAACATTATTTATTATTAGAAGTGAACTTTTTCCTGACCTAGAACTTTTCTAACATAATTATTGTAGTGTTTGTGAATATTTATACGCCTGCGCGGTGCGCTGTCTCGT
>CAKNYM010045101.1:7602-21694 GCA_932195095.1 Andricus curvator | reverse complement strand
AGTGTTTCTATATTGGCAGAACATTGTTTTACCCAGCTGTGAATAAACTCTTTCTTGGAGTCACCATCTTCAAATCCTGAAATCATGGCTGCTGCTTCTTCTGTCATGGGAATCAGTACCTCATATTCATCCAGGGCGATGGTATTTCGACTCTGCTTCACTGGTCTCTGCTGCTACTTACACGCCTTGCGCTTTCCAGACATCTTGGACTGCTGCAGGATGAGTACCTTCCACTAGGACGTCTGGTTGCTGAATGAAAGAATCACTCCAGAGAGGCGCCTTTTATAGGCAGAAATCCCCACTCTGCGCATGCGCAACACTTTGTTAGGGGATTTCCCTTGCAGTGCCATCCCACCATACCTCCATTTCCACTCACAAGTTGATGATCAAACTGCGCATGCGTGCTTATTTTAATAGGGGGATTCCCCCGCGCAGTGTCACCGCGCGGGGAATCCCAGCGAGCATTATTTGTCGGTAGGGTAGACCTCCTGATTGACTCAATTCACGGTCAACACATGCACTACCGACTGTTGATAAAATCATTATTACACTGATTAATTTGACGGTGGTGCCATCTGTTATTTAATACCTCTTTAACATTAACTGGTGAAGTAGGCTTCTGATATATCAACTGTGGCTCCATCTGTGACAGGGGGTCTGCACTACCGACCTCTTCTGTTTTACCGACCGATGAGAAAATGTCAATATAAAACATTACCGTCCACCCTACATTACCGACTGATATTAACGTTGCTCTCTACCTTATCGACCAATGGTAAAATGGTAATATAAAAATACCGACTCCTCCAACCTACCGACTGATGGTAACGTTGCTCCCTATCGTACCAAATGATGGTAACGTTGCTCCCTACCTTACCGACCGATGGTCAAATGATAATATAAAAAATTATCAACCTCCCTAAATTACCGACTGATGGTAAAGTTGCTCTCTACCTTACCGAACGATGGAAAAATGATAATATAAAAATTAACGACCTCCCTACATTACCGAAAAATGGTAAAGTTGATCTCTACCTTATCGATCAATGGTAAAATGTTAATATAACAAATTACCGGCATCCCTACATTACCGACTGATGATACCTTACCGACTGATGGTAAAATGATAATATACCAAATTACCGACCTCCCTGCATTACCAACTGATGGTAACGTTGCTCTCTACCTTACCGACTGATGGTAAGACTATAATATAAAAATTTCCGACCTCTCTACATTACCGGCTGATGGTAATGTTGCTATCTACCTTACCGACTGATGTTACCGTTTCGCCCTGCCTTACCGATGGCCGCCTACCTTATCGACTGATGGTAAAGTTGCTCTACCTTATTGACCGATGGTAAAATGATAATATAAAAAATTATATTGATGCTCAGTCTGCCCGTAACTTACCGACAAACTGTGTAGCGCCCCAGTGCGTCCTGCACGTGCTGGTACTCCCTCAACGTCCACGGTTGTTTCCCATGTTTCGCATGTGTGTTCGGTCTACGCTGGGATTTCCCACGATCAAGCACAGTCGGGAGTGGGATAGTGGCGACTGAGTGGGGATCAGAGGATATAAAGCGTGCTTGCACGGTCGACTGGCATCATTTGTTTCAGGTGGTCAGCAGCAGCATCAGCAGAGAGAAGAAGATGACTAGAGTTCTTAAATTCTTGAGAATTTAAGTTCGGGTTATATAACGGCGAATATGACAGAATTTAGGAGAATTTGAGAATTTGTGATTTTTAACAGTATTTGTATTGTTTACGTTATTTGCATAGTTACATATAAGTTATTTACGTATATGAATATATTTATAAATAAAGAAAAATACAAAGAAGAAGTTTTACTATTAAAACATTGAAAGTTTGTGTTGCAATCTATGTAAATTCGAATTTACCGCCAATTTATCAAAAATTGAGTTGAAATTTGAGATTATGTTGACTTTAGATCGTTCTCATAAATTCTCAAAGAATTTATCCGCCGGTTATATTCTCGGTAATATTCTCATTCTCGTTACCGTTCTCAAAGTGATATAACCGACTCAGAACTCTAAAGATGACTGAGTCAAAGGATAGCCCTGCTGCTTCCCCACCCTACTGATGGTGATGTTGCTCCCTATCTTATCGACCGATTGTAAAATAATAATAAACAAGTGATCACCTACCTGTCTTATCAGCTGATGGTAAAATCTGTTTTAATAATTAAATAATTAATGATAAATAATTAATTAATAATTAATAATAATAATTAGTAATAATAATAATTAATTAATAATAATAATAATAATCACCCTGCCGAAGGTGTTCCCGCGTTGTCGTCGCGGTAGGGCTTGAGCTTTCCTCTCATGAATTTCACGGCTATGTTGGCCGTAGCATTGCTACTGACAGGGTTTCTTATGCCAGACGGGCAGAGAACGAAGAGGAAAGTTACTAAGAGGAACACCAAAACCCATAAATAATAATGGAGAGTATTTTAAAATTTTTGAAACGCTTGTCGCTGCCCGAGGATCGTCGGGGCGCCCCTGGAGCCACTGCTGGGGGCCACAGCATGCGGGACGGTGGTGATGGTGAGCTGCGAGATGGTCAGGCAGATCTCACTAATCAAACAGCTGGCCAGCAAGAACATCTGCGACATACGGTAAGCAGTGAAAAATCAACTGTGTCTGCTGAGGATGCTTTGGCTAGCGTTAGCTATTTGCAGCCAACCACTTCAACAGAAATACTGTGGGAGAGCATCAAGTGGTATACCACAATGAATGAGGAATTGATGCGTCTCTATTATGAAAGTGAGAAGTTTGAACCCTCACGCAAAAAAGGACAAAATTTTAGAACGAAATTTGCCGCAAAGTATCCTCAAATAGAGAAAGTCGCACTAAGAGATCTTACCGCTAAGGTGAAGGACATCAGGATCAATCTACTCATCTCAGAAGATCGAGCAATGGAGATTACACAGCAGGTTGATTTGGAGTGGAAAAACAACGGCAACGAACAGCAGTTAGAGGAAGCCGCGTCACACGAACAAACAGTGGCAATTGATGTTCTTCCGCAACCTGGTGATGATCCAGCACCACCACATCCTCCGGAGGTAGATGGCCTAATACAACCAGTGCCAGAAGCAGAGGTTCAACAACCAAGGAGGCGATTAAAATGGACACACCATATGAACAGAGATGTGATGCGCTCTTATTTTTTGGCAAAGAAAAGTGGGCAAAGTGTAAGGAGAGAACATCATCGTCTCTTCTTACTTCAGTACTCAGGACTAGCCACAAGAATAAATTAGCAGAATCTAGCAGATCGAAAAAGCTTAATATCTGTAAACAAATTGCTTTCGGCGGTTGAAATAGCTGTCATCGAAATGGAAGTGGAACAGCAGCTTCCTATTGATAATCTTCCATTGGAAGATGTGGACAGCGAGGACTTGATTGCAGCTGAAGGCATAGGTGCTAGGGATAATGAACATCAAGTACCGGATGGACTAGAACCACATCCGGACATTATAAACGATGATCTAAACAGCGAAGTCCCAGAAAAGCTACAGCGCCTTGAAAGGAATTTTGGTCATGCTTTACTAGAGTTCAGACATGTAGAACCAACACAAAGGCATCCACTGCCCAAGATGAACATCACAAATGATCTGCGTGCACTAACACAACACCTGAACAGCAAGGTTTTACCTATGCATTTGAGCGCAACACAAAATGCGTTAGAGGTGCAAACTCTTGTATACTGTGCAGCTGTGGCAACCGTTAGAACGTTGGGCCGCAGAACTCGGCCTATAAATGCAGTCTTTGCCCCAAGACAGGAGCGAGATCCACCATGGAAGATCAGGTTGGATATGGATGTCAGCAAAGTAAGGTGCAAATTGGGTCGACTGACTCAATATAAAAAAGGAAATCGAACCAGAAAGCTGATACACCATGTTATTAAAATCATCCACCCTCGGTACATCGAGACATTAACACCAGCAATATTGGATGATATTATAGACTCCCAGCGGCAGAGACTTGATGTTTTTACTGCTAGACTGAGTCGGTACAAGAAAAGTAGTGCAAGAAGGCAACAAAATCGAACCTTTCAGGCAGATTAAAGAAGGTTCTATCGTGAACTGAGTGTAAAGCAAAATAACCAACAAGACACCGAAGTTCCTCAATTGGAAGACATGACTAACTATTGGTCAGATGTTTGGGGAAAAACTAACAGATGTAATTTGGACACTGCGTGGTTCCAACTCGAGAAAGCAAGAGAAACCAATAACCCTGAAATGGAGCTGACCAACATCACAGCTTTAGATGTTTCTGCGGTTTTGAAAAAAGTATGTAACTGGAAAGCTCCAGGTCCGGACATGGTGCACAATTTCTGGTACAAGTACCTGACTAGTGTGCATCCTGCGTTGGCACGGTGTTTTCAGAAGATCATCACACTACCCGAATCGGGCAGTGTCACGCCTACCCTGAAAGGGAAATGGCTTAATGGTATACATATCGAACATCCAGATCTAATGCCAGGCTTTATGCTGCAGGGTACTACGTATATGTTGCCTAAAAAACCAGACGCTCAAAATCCATCTGAATTTCGATCGATAGCCTGTCTCCCAACAATATATAAATGTCTTACAGCTATCATAGCAGATAAGGTATATTCTCACTGCGACGAGAATGACATCCTTACAGAAGAACAAAAAGGATGTTGTAAAAACTCCCGAGGAAGTAAAGATCTAGTCACCGTAGACGCTGTTGCCATGACGTAAGCTCGTAAAAATCAAAGGAACTTGCACATGGCATACATTGACTACAAGCAAGCGTTTCCTTCCGTACCACATGACTATTTGCTTGAAGTCTTAAAAGTATACAAAATTTGTCCACGCATCATTGACTTCCTAAGTCGTGCGATGATGCTTTGGGGTACAACAATCAAGTATTTTGATCATGGACAACCAAGGATAACTAGATCAATACGCATTACGACGGGTATATTCCAAGGAGACTCCTTCAGTGCATTATGGTTCTGTTTAGCGTTGAACCCACTCAGCAAAACTCTAAATAGCATGTTTCATGGGTTCAGAGTACATGATAACGAGGATGGTCATCAATTGACCCATCTTCTATACATGGATGATCTGAAGCTGTACGCTAGTTCGGACAGGAGACTGCAGCAAGTGATCGATGTCACAAAGCAGTTTTCCAACGATATCCATATGGAGTTTGGACTAGATAAATGCAGAACAGTGCATTTAATTAGAGGAAAATTAGGGACCGCAGAATAAGAGAACGATTTCGTGAATGACATCGAGGCAATGGCTGAGGGCGAGTCATATAAATACCTGGGTATTCTCGAATCCAAGGGTATTCAGCATACGATAGTTAAGAAAAGCCTAACGACTGCCTTCACTACAAGACTCAGATTGGTTCTGAAGAGTTCTCTTAACTCGGCAAACAAGATCAGGGCAATGAACACCTATGCCATCCCTGTTCTCACGTACTCCTTTGGGCTCATCATATGGTCGAACACCGACCTCGAACGATTAAACAGAATCATCCGCGTAGAAATGACGCAACACCGTATGCACCACAGTAATTCGGCGATTGAAAGGGTAGTTCTACCACTACATAGAGGGGGTAGGGGCATTGTAGATGTCAGGAAACTGTGTGAGTCACAAGTTATACAGTTGCGGGACTATTTTAACAGCAAGCGAGATGTTACGCTTTACAATACGATCTGTAAAGCGGATCTTGACTACACGCCCTTGAATTTGTCCTCAGAGGAGGTCTTGAATATCAGGGCAGAAACCATAGAGGAATTAGAAACGCAATGGAGACAGAAAGCCATCCACGGCGAACACCCCAAAACGTTAGATCAATATGAAGTGGATAGTGAGGCATCCAATATTTGGCTGAGAAAGGGAGTCCTGTATTCAGAAACGGAAGGATTCGTCATTGCGATTCAGGATAGGGTTGTCAGCACCAGGAATTATCGCAAACACGTGTTACATCAAGACGTGGTTGACCGGTGCCGATTATGTGGAGATACCAACGAATCCATCGAGCACATTATTGTTGGTTGTCGCGTAATGGCTCAAAGAGAATATACGCACAGACATAATGATGTGGCGGGCATTATACATCAACAACTTGCCTTAAACCTAGGACTCTTAACAGAATGGATGCCTTTCTATAGATACATTCGAATGCCCGTTTTAGAAAATGAAGATAACATCTTATATTGGGATGTGACCATCCAGACAGATCATTACATCCGAGCCAATCGACCTGACATCGTGATGCGAGAAAAAATATGTGGAAGAGTGTACATCATCGACATTGCTTGTCCACTTAACCGAAATTTGCAGGCAACCTATACAACCAAGATCCATAAGTATAGCGAGCTAAGGCATGAAGTAAAGGCAATATGGAGGAATGTAAAACATGCATCTATTCATCCTATTGTGATTTCGGCTACAGGCAATGTGCACGCAAGATGCAGTGAACATCTTGAACATTTAGGAGTCAGTAGGGTACTGGCGGCAGTTCAGAAGGCGGTTTTATTAAACACCTGTCGCATTGTAAGAAACTTCCTAGACCATCAGGAAGCCAGTGACTAAGAACCTATGGCGTGATACATGGTAGCTCCAAGAAAGCATCCAGAGGCGACTGTTGTCACCTCCAACACTCACGGCTCCTGTGTAACGATAACAGCGGTAAAGACAAACTGCAAACTACACCATGCTCCTAATTTTGTACCTACAACATCATCGCAAATGATTTCAAGCATCGTATTAAAATAACTTATAACATCCTCATCTCATCAGTCACTTGACTTAGTCCGTGGCTATGACGAAAAACCGGGTTCGCCCGAGAAAAAGTTTGAAGAAAAAAAAATAATCATATAATAACATGGTAGCTCTAAGAAAGTGTCCAGAGGCGAATGTTGTCACCTCCAACACTCACGGCCGATGTGTAAGGATAACAGCGGTAAAGACAAACTGCAAACTACACCATGCTCCTAATTTTGTACCTACAACATCATCGCAAATGATTTCAAACATCGTATTAAAATAACTTATAACATCCTCATCTCATCAGTCACTTGACTTAGTCCGTGGCTATGACGAAAAACCGGATTAACCCGAGAAAAAGTTTGAAAAAAAAATCATATAATAATAATAATTAATTATTAATTATTAAACGCGTTTGAAGACAAAAAATCGCACTCGCTGAGATTCGAACCCTACCTACATAACGTAATCTACCTACTCGGAAACTTTGTGCCGAACACGCTAACCACGCGGCTATCGAAGCGCTTGGGACCTGACCCCCGAGGTTCGTGCAAACACTGGAGCCACACCCGCTTAGCTTTAATACTTATAATTAAGTTAGAGAAGTTTTAGGTAATAGAAAAAAGTTTTTTGTGTTGGAATTTACCTGATAATTGATACAATGAATACAATGTTCTGAAAACTCTGACTGATTCTCCTCATCCTATAATAATAATGAATAAAGATTTTAGAATCATACAATGTAAATACTGCCTCAACACTTTGATGGTAAAAATCATATTATTTGAGAATCATTAAGCACAAACACTTTGATTGATAACTTACTTTCTTTTTCTCCATTTTTAAGAGCACTCCTTTTCTTTCAATGTAAAAAAATCTGCCCGCTGCGCGGGCACATTCTCATCGCGCACTCATTGTCGACAATGACTGATTTCCGACATTGACTATAACATATATAAACAAATTTGTTTTAGATAAAGAGATTTTCATTTTACCTATTTTTGTTATTGCATAGTACAAATGGAAAATGGATTTTTTAATTTTTAATAACATTTTTTATACTTAAAACAATAACTATCGTTTGAAAATATAGTCTGAACCAAATTCCTATATTTTTTCCAGATGAACAATTTCGTTAGTTAGCATTTCTTCGTGTCTTGCATGGTTTTGCCGAAAACAGAATTACTTATTTTAATAACATTTTTTACGAATAAAACAAAAACCCGAGGGGTTGACAACTCGACCGATTGGGTGTACACCTACTTCTTACTTCAAGATACTTCAGGATATTTCAATTACTTCAAATGATTTCACTGACTTCAGGAGATTTCAGGTGACTTCAGGAGAATTCAAGTGACTTCATGGAAATTCACGTGACTTCAATTGACTCACAGTACTTCATGTGAATTCTAACGACTTCAGATATTTCAGGAGATTTCAAGTGACTTCAGGAGAATTCAAGTGACTTCAAGTGAATTCAGGTGATTTCAAGTGACTTCACGTGACTTCATGTGAATTAAAATGGCTTCAGATATTTCGGGAGATTTCAAGTGACTTCACGTGACTTCATGTAAATTCTAACGACTTCAGATATTTCAGGAGATTTCAAGTGACTTCAGGAGAATTCAAGTGACTTCAAGTGAACTCAGGTGATTTCAAGTGACTTCACGTGACGTCATGTGAATTAAAATGGCTTCAGATATTTCGGGAGATTTCAAGTGACTTCAGGACAATTCAAGTGACTTAATGTGAATCTACGAAGCTACGAAGCCAAAAGGAGCTGTGAATTGTATGAGAATTCGGTTTTTCTCAAAAACATAAGCTTCATGATACAAAGTAAGAAGTCCAAACAAAAATTATTGAACATTTTTTTAGTGTTTTATGTGTTTCTAAAAAGAAATCCGCAGATTCAGGAAAACGGGAGTCCACCTTAAGGTGGTCCAAAAATGCGTTGGAAAATTGTTTTTTCGAATTTTCATACATATCGCCCCCAAATTTGTTTGAATCCACAAAAAATTAAATGCGTTTAAAAAAAAAACGATATTTAGATTTGTGAGTGATTATGAACCAATCCATTTAGATTATTACATTTTCCGAAAAGTGAGGTAGTTTGATGTCTGGTTTTTAATTGTAAATATTTTTCATGCTCATTTTGCATAAAATTATTCATGAAAAAGTATATTTCTTTTCGACCTTCAATAAAAAATGATATTCGGAGATTCCGCCAGCCCCATGAAATTTAACACATATTTCCCAGAAGAAAAAAATACGTTTTTGTACATTTTATTCAGAATCGTCAATATTATGTGAATCGAGTTGAAACTCAACATTGCTCTTCACAATTAACTATAAAATACGAATGAATAATTATTTTTTAAATATCACCCCCACATTTTTGTTTTATAAGGTCCCAAAAACAGCCCATAAGTTAAAAATTGGGTTTTGCGAGTTGCTGGCGCTAATTATGATTTTTTTTGCGGTTTTTTTAAAACGAATTGTTTCTAATACATAAAATACTACTTCTCACTGATGATTAGATGTTTACATGCATTGTTTTAATAAATTATTATTTCTTTTAGCAATTTTCTCTGAGACTACAGTTAGAAAGTCACGGTTTTTCCGAATGTTATGATTAGAGTGAGATGATAAATAAAGCAAGTTAACAAACATAATTGTTTAAACAATTTATTAATGTTTAATACTATCTTCTCTTAGATCATTGCTAGAAAGTTGTGTTTTTTCTTAAATTTGTAACTTTGCTTCGGCTTTTTAGTTATCAACAAATAATAAATAAACAATAGAGAGGAAATTTTTAAACAATCTTTCTTTTTGTGAATATATTTTTCTGAAATAAAACAGATATTTAAAATATTCTTCAAATTTTCCAGATGGATCATACTATAAATGTAAATTTTCCTTGAAGTAGTTACTGATAACTAAAACGTTAATGAAAAGCTGAAAATTTCAGGAAATCCCGCAACTTTTTAGCATTTCTCTAAGAAAAGGTAGTTTTAAACCATAATAAATTGCATAAACAATTATGTTTATTAACTTACATTATGATCTTATTAAGTAAAAAGTAGACAAAAAGTCAACAAATTTCAGAAAAAACCGCAACTATCTAGCATTATTATAGGGGAAGATAGTTAAAAACAATAATAATTTGTTTAAAAAATTATTTTTGTTGAATTTCAGTCACTATTACCATACTCTAACTGAAAAGTAGAAGAAGAGTTGACAAATTCAGAAAAAACCGCAACTTTCTAACATTATTCAAAGAGAATATCGTTAAAAATAATAATAAATTTTTTAAACAATTATGTTTGTTAACTTGATTTAATTATTACCCTACTATAATTTAAAAGTTAACCAAAAGTGGAAACTTTAGAATAAACTGAAACTTTCTAGCATTATTGTGAAAGAATATTATTCTAAATATTAAATTGTTTTAACAATTATTTCTGTTAAATTCAATTGATTATTTCATCGCTCTAAATGAAAAGTTGAGAATCAGTTGAAAAATTCAGATAAAACCGCGACTTTTTAACTCCATTCTAAGATAAAATGGCTATAAACAATAATGAATTGTTTAAACAATTTATTTAAACATTAAATTATCACAATAACGTAATATTTTATGTATTAGAAACAGTGTTTACCAAAAGGAAACTCAAAAAAAATAATAGTCAGCGCCAGAAACTCGCAATACCCAATTTTTAACTTATGAGGTTTATTTGGGACCCTATAACAGACTTATGTGGGTGAATTTCAAAAAGTAATTTCTTATTCGTATTCTATAGCTAATTCTGTAGAAAATTTTTCAAGGTCAACTCGATACACCCAATTTTGACGATTCTGAATAAAATATACAAAAACGTCTTACTTTCTTATGGAAAATACGTGTTAAACTATACGAGGCTTGCGGAACCTCTGAATATCATTTTAATAAACGCATTTATTTTTTTTGGATTTGTACAAATTTGCGGGCGATGCATGAAAATTGAAAGAAAACAAAAATTTTGGACCACCTCGTAAACAATCGTGGACTTTTGCCATACTCCCCCCCCCCCCCAAACTGTCCACGTGGTATATGCACGGAAAAATTTATCCGTAAAAAAGTCACGAACTAGTAGCTAGGTCTCGGATACGAGAGAAATTTATCGGACATTGATGTATTTTCGTAAATAATCTGCCAACTTTGAGAAAAAATTGAGGAACTCGATGTGAAAATTCTAAAACGGTTCATCACTTTTTTTTACGTGAATAATTACAAGAATATTACGAGTGATTGGGAAAAGATTCTCAGAGCAATCACGAGCTTGCCCGACAAATCTGGGAACTAGAAAGTAGGTTCGCCTGTACGTGGCTCGCACACACGCTCGCTCAAGCGCGCGGTGCGTCGTGCGCTCGTCTGTGTGCTTCGAGCTCGTCGGATGAGTAGCTAGAAATTTTATAATACCTATTTTTTTTGGCCTTGATGGCTGCGCGCGTTCACGCACTCCTGGTTTATTTTTAGAAACTGGTGAGTCAGCAGTCTTTTGAGGGTTCGAATCTTCTGAGAAGCGAAATTATAAATTAATATAAATTAAATCGCACAAATAAAATTTTTCCTCTTTATATTTCAGTCTGAAATTTTCAGGAACTGTTCGTAAAAAACTTCGAAATTTATCCATACATTTCTCATAGAAATAAGGATTTAATGTTTCATTCTTTTATCTCGTATCCGAGAGCTAGCTACAAGTTCGTGACTTTTTCACGGATATATTTTTTCGGTGTGGGTGACCCCAAATGAATTTAGGTGGTTTCAAGTGACTTGACATGAATTCACGTGACTTCAGGTGAATTCAAATGACTTCAGATATTTCAGGAGATTTCAAGTGACTAAAATTGAATTCAAGTGACTTCAAGTGAATTCAAGTGAATTCAAGTGAATTCAAGTGACTTCAAGTGACTTCAGATATTTCAGGAGATTTCAGGAGACTTCAGGAGATTTCGTCACAAGTGTACACCTGACTTCACGAGTTGTCAACCCCTCGCAAAAACCATAATTGTTATCAAAAATCTTTTTCTAGCAAATTGCTAGATCTTCTCGAGATGAATCATTTTTTCAATTATTATTCCATCTTACAAAAAATGTATAGTTTTGCTGGGAAATGGAATTTTTGATTTTTTAAAAAGCATTTTCGATGGATAATATCAGAACAGTTGGCCAAAATGGCTGGTTAACGAACTCGTCCTTTCTTTATAGGCCTTGAAACAGTATACTAAGGGGCAGTCCAATCAGATAATTCCTTTGAAAGTTACCACGTATACAGATTAAAATGACAACGACGAAAGGGATAAATTCTTTGAATTTTCGAGTACTATAAGCAGCCGCACATATAATTTTCAAAGTTTGAAAAAAATGGTTAAAATTTATTGAAAATGCTCCAACTTTTTGAATTTTCATCAAAAATAGCTGGTCAACGAACTCGGTCTTTCTTTTTGCCCCCTAAAACTGTGTGCCCAAGCACAATCTGATCAAATTATTCTTTCAAATGTTATCCGATATACAGACGACAACGACAACGACAGACAGACACCAAGGCAAAAACTATTTTTTCTGACTTGTGGGGCCTCAAAACGTCGACATTTGATGGAATCCGCGAAATTCATTTTTCACATAGTATCCATACCTTCTCATTATGATGAGAATGTAATAATTCTTTTTTTTTTTGCGATCAAAATTTGAATTTTCGATTTATTGAAGAAAATTCAAATAGTTGTCGTGACATTCTTGCAGGAGTTCCAACAACTAACGTTTTTTGTTTCATGACTTTTTCTCATCTTGTGCTTTGTTTCGCTTAAAATGTTAATTTTCGTATTTTTGGGGGGATTTTGAAAATGCTCTAACTCTGACAATTTTCTTTTTCTCGAAAAAAGTCGTAGGGATAAATTGTTTGAATTTATGAGTAGTATGGATAGCTGTCCATGAAATTTCAGAATTTAGTAAAAAAATGGTCTGCAAATTTTTGAAAATGCTCTAACTTTTTCAATTTCTATCCGAAATAGCCGGTGAACAAACTCGATCTTTCTTTTTGGTCACAGAAACTGTGTGTTAATTAGAAAAGTCGTAGGGATAAATCCTTCAATTTTCGAGTACTGTCAGCGGCCGCACATATAATTTTCAAATTTTGAAAAAAATGGTCTAAAAAATTTTAAAATGCTCTAACTTTTTGAATTTTCATCAAAAATAGCTGGTTAACGAACTCTATCCTTCTTTTTGCCCCCTGCAACTGTGTGCCAAAGCACAATCCAATCAAATTATTCTTTCAAAAGTTATCCGATATACAGACGACAACGACGACAGACGGACACCAAGGTAAAAACTATATTTTCTGACTCAGGAGGCCTCGAAACGTCGACATTTGATGGAATCCGCGAAAGTCATTTTTCACATAAAATCAATACCTTCTCATTATGATGAGAATGTAATAATTCATTATTTTTTGTGCGATCAAAATTTGAATTTTCGATTTTATTCAAGAAAAATCATAAAGTCGTTATGATTATCTTATAGGACGTGCGAAAATAAACACATTTCTTGTCCTAACTTTTTTTCGTATCCTGCGTTGTTTGGCCGAAAATGTTACTTTTCGTTTTTTTGGGGGGATTTTGAAAATGCGGTAACTCTGACAATTTTTTTTATCAAAAAACTCGTAGGGATAAATTCTTTGCATTTTCGAGTACTATAAGCGGCTGCACATATAATTTTCAAATTTTGAAAAAAATGGTCTGAAAAATTTTGAAAATGCTCTAACTTTTAAATTTTCATCGAAAATAGCTGGTTAACGAACTCGATCTTTCTTTTTGTCCCCTGAAACTGTGTGCCAAAGCACAATCCAATCAAATTATTCTTTCAAAAGTTATCCGATATACCGACGACAACGACAACGACAGATAGGCACCAAGGTAAAAACTATATTTTCTGACTCAGGAGGCCTCGAAACGTCGACATTTGATGGAATCCGCGAAAGTCATTTTTCACAGAAAATCAATACCTTCTCATTATGATGAGAATATAATAATTCATTATTTTTTGTGCGATCAAAATTTGAATTTTCGATTTATTTCAAGAAAATTCAAAAAGTCGTTATGATTATCTTATAGGACGTGCGAAAATAAACACATTTCTTGTCCTAACTTTTTATCGTATCCTGCGTTGTTTGGCCGAAAATGTTACATTTCGTTTTTTTGGGGGGATTTTGAAAATGCGGTAACTCTGACAATTTTTTTTTTTATCAAAAAACTCGTAGGGATAAATTCTTTGAATTTTCG
>CAKNYM010045100.1:74593-113005 GCA_932195095.1 Andricus curvator | reverse complement strand
CGATTTTAGTAGCGTGTTTGCTGCATAATAGCACCCATTGCCAGCGTGTAGCCGCGCATTGATTTCCGTTTTAATCTTATTTTCGCTAGTTATAATAGACCCGAGGTATTTAAACTCGTTAACCCTTTCGAATTTCATATTTCCGGCCATTAGATCCCCGTCTTGATTACTTTGTCCGGACCTGACGACGGTCATATATTTTGTCTTCGATTCGCTAACTTCCAAGCCAATCTCTTTGGCTTTTGCGATCAAGATTTCTGCATTTTTAGCTACCGTTTCTTTATCATCCCCTAGTACGTCGAGATCATCCGCATATCCAAGAATTTGTATTACCCCATTGAGGGTAGCACCGGTCGGATTCGCCTGCACTTGCCTAACCACGTATTCTAAAACTAAGTTAAAAAGGACGCACGAAAGTGCATCGCCCTGTTTCAGGCCATCGCGGATCGAAAACTCTTCAGATAAACTACCGTTCACGCGTATTCTACCCTTACTGCCGCTTAAGCAAATTTCGATAAGTCTAACTAATTTTCTTGGCACACCCAAGAACTCTAGGATCCAGTACATTCGCGCGCGTATAATAGAGTCGTAAGCTTTTTTAAAATCGATAAATAGCTGATGTACTGCTTCTTTAAATTCCCATTTCTTTTCTAACAGTTGTCTAATTGTAAACATTTGATCGCTTGTAGATCGGTTTCGGCGGAATCCACACTGGTAATCCCCAATGATTTCCTCGGCAAAAGGAGTTAGTCTACTTAGGATAACATTAGACAGGATCTTGTAGCACGAAGGCACAAGTGAAATTCCCCGATAGTTGTTACAGTTAGTTTTATCGCCTTTTTTAAAGATGGGAATAATGATAGAGGTATTCCATTCTTCCGGCATGCGTTCTGTTTTCCAAACTGCGCGTATCAATTTAAAAATTTGCCTTGTGAGGCAAGGGCCTCCATTTTTTATCAGTTCTGACGGTAGGTCATCAATGCCCGCGGCTTTGTTATTTTTCAACTTCTTTATGGCCATTTCTATTTCTATATCAGTAGGATCGTTAATTAATAGATCAGCAGTGTGGATTTCGCCGAGATTACCTTCAACGGGGGCTTCGCGTACATTTAACAGTTTATCGAAATAATCTTTCCATAAATTCAGTCTCTCTGTCGCATCGGCTACTAGATTGCCATTTTCGTCCCTCATTACTTCCGTTCTACTTTGAAAGCCTTTCTTTATAAAATTGATTCCCCTGTACATCTCACGCGGGTTATTTTGTTTATTATGCGCTTCTATTGCTAGTATTTTATTCTTTTCCCACTCCCTTTTCTTGGATCTATAGAGCCTATTTGTACATTTGCTAATCTCGAGATATTTCTTATGTGTTTGATCGCACTTATTTTGTAAACTACTTAGTCTGGCCTTCCGACGTTTCTCAAACCAGAGTTTGCACTCTTCGTCACACCATGGTTTGCTTTTGGTTACTTTCTTAAAACCTATCGTAAGTTTCGCGGCTGCCTTTATCGCCTTTTTCGTATTGCTCCACAGGGTTTCCGGGTCCTCCTCGTGATTATTGTTATCGTCTCTCTGTTCTTGGAGAGCGTCGAAACTATTAGAAATCTCAACTTGGTAATTTAATGTTTCTGTTGCTGTTTTGAACTTATCTATATTGAAACGAACTGTTGGCTCTGTGCGGCTTGTTTTCTTACTTAACGCTAGCCTAGATCTTAGTTTTACTATCACGAGAAAATGGTCTGAATTTAAATCCGCTCCCCTATACGATCTTATATCGAGAATGTTTGTATGACGTCTTCTGTCTATTAGAACGTGATCAATCTGATTGTGAGTTTTACCATCTGGTGATGTCCAGGTGGCCTTATGTATATTTTTATGCTTGAAATATGTGCTTTTGACAACGAGGTTCTTTGAAGCTGCAAAGTTTATTACTCTGGTTCCATTATCATTACTGACGTCATGCAAACTTTCTGATCCTATTGTAGGCCTATACATTGGTTCTTTTCCAATTTTCGCGTTGAAATCCCCCAATACTATTTTTGCGTCAAACGTTGAGAACTTGTCAAAAACCTGCTCGATTGTTTCATAAAAAAGATCTTTAGTGTCTTCGTCTTTGTCCTCGGTGGGGCAGTGCACATTGATTAATACGTGTTTGCTGAAATTACCCTTTAGTACAATGTATGATAACCGGTCGTTAATGAATTGCATGTCGATAAGTGCTTGCGAAATTCGTTTATTAATAAGAAAACCAGTCCCCAGTCTTTGCCCCTTAGCTCCTCCCCAGTGAAAAGTATAGTCATCCCTAGAAATTGACGCGAAATCGCCCGACCAGCAGGTTTCTTGAAGTGCTATTACGTCAGTTTTGTATTCAATTGCTATCTTAATGAGTTCGCTAAATCGGCCAGTTTTTAGACTACGCGCGTTTAGAGTTCCCACCCTTAGATCTTTAACTGTAGTTTTTTGTTTTTTCAAGTTAGCCATGGTAGTTTCAAGATAATCCGCACGTTAGGATCCTATTCCGATCGTAGGTGAGTCCACTGTCCCAGGAGTGATAACCCCCATACCTCCCTAGGTCTAAGTATGGGAGCTTTCCGACTCTGACAAGGACCATGTCAACTTGTCGTCAGACACATTACAGTTTCATCCTCGTACCCTAACGTCCCCCTGCCCGGAAAAAAAACTTGAAAAATTTTCCATACACAAAAAATTAAAAATTTGAAAATTTTCAATCGACTTGCCCAATAGTGAGAAATTTTTTTAAATTTGTTCGTAAAGCCACAAAGAAACTTTTCAGTACTATTACCAATGAATCTAATCATTTCGAGTTTTTTCGGCCAACCCTGGGAATCAACTCTGGTAATGCGCTGGATTGCACGATTAGCCGACCTGGTAATCCGGTTTAATCCGAAAAATCCAGTGTGATCAGAGTAATCCACTTTTAATCCAGCGTAATCTGGAGTAATTGAAGTAATTCACAGTAATCTACTTGTAATCCGTCCTAATCCAAGTGTAAACCAGTTATAAAATTGAGTAATATAGATCTAATCTGGCGTAATCCACTTGTAATCCAAGGTAATCCAGGGCATTCAGAGTAATTCTGTTAATCCAAGTAATCCACTTGTAATCCTTCAATATTGAAGTAATTCGGAGTAATCTACTCATAATCCGTTAAAATACACTTTTAATCCAGAGTAATCCATATATAATCCAGAGTAGTCCACTTGTAATCCACTTATACGAATTCAATAATTCCAATTTTCGTTAAAAATTGATATTTTTTAGTTGAAAATTCATGTATTTTTTAAAAATTCGTATTTTTTGGTCGGAAATGAATCGTCTTCATGAAAAACTCTACTATTTGGTGAAAAATTAATCAACTTTGTAGGAAATTTCAAAATTTGGTTAAACAGTAATTTTTTGGTCAAAAATTCAACTACATTTGTAGAAAATTTAACTGTATTGTTGAAAATTTGTCTTTCTAGGTCGAAAATTAATCTTATTCGTTGAAAAATCAAGATTTTGCTAGAAAATTCAACTATTTGGTAAAAATTAATCATACTTTGTTTAAAATTCATTTTCTCATTGTTTAATATTCATTTTTTAAAAGAAAATTCAACTATTACATTTCTAATTGTAAATTTTTTTTTCAGTTAAAAATTCAACTGTCTGTTTTAAAACTCATCTTTTTTTAGTTAAAAATTCAAGTGATTGGTTGAAAAATCACGTATTTTGAGAATAATTCGTCTTTTTCGGTCGTAAATTAATCTTCGTCGAAAATTCAACTATTTGGTGAAAAATTAATCATACTTTATTAAAATTCATTTTCTTGCTGTTTAATATTCATTTTTTTTAGAAAATTTAACTGTTCCATTTCTAACTGTATTTTTTTCAGTTGAAAATTCAACTGTCTGGTTGAAAACTCACATTTTTTAGTTGAAAATTCAAGTGATTGGTTGAAAAATGACGTATCTTGACAATAATTCGTCTTTTTAGGTCGTAAATTAATCTTCTTCGTCGAAAATTCAACTATTTGCTGACAAATTAATCTACTTTGATTAAAACTAATTTTTTCGTTATTTAATATTCACAAAAAAAATTTTAATTATTCCATTTCTAATTGTAAATTTATTTTTTTTTCAGTTAAAAATTCAACTGTCTGGTTGAAAACTCTTTTTTAGTTAAAAATTCACGTATTTTTACCATAATTCGTCTTTTTCGGTCGAAAATTCAACTATATGGTGAAAAATTAATCAGCTTTGTAGGAAATTCAACAATTTGGTTAAACAGTCATTTTTAGGTCAGAAACTCAACTATATTGGTAGAAAATGTATCTATATTGTTTAAAATTTGAAGGGTCGGGGAACAAAAGGGCCTAACCCACAAATTTTTCGAAATTGACTTTTACACATTTTTGGACTCCTCAAACAAACGCCGTTTCAAGGGTGTAAACTAAAAATTAAAAAAAAAATTTTTTCATATTTTAAAAATTCATCAAAGTCAGGCCAGGTCCTAACCCAAGGGGTGTCGAGCGAACAAAAGGGCCTAACCCCACATTGCACCTTATGGAAAAACGATTTTTTCATTCGGTTTGTCTAGGTTTATTGCCACTATATAGGTATGTGGTGCCATTTAGCGTGATTAGGATGTGTCAAAGGCTTTGGAGGAACTAATCGCGGTCGATATTATCGATTTTACATCATCTGTTGCAAGTGTTGATCGACAAGGAGAGTAAGATGAGTAAACGTTGTTTGTTTTTTTGTTTCTATTTTTTTTTAGGGATAGAAATTCGAAAAATTTCAAACGGGCGTTTGTTGAGTAAAGTCTCACGGTCATTTTGATATTTTATCTAGGTGAGAAATTGGTGCAGTATGCCGCGGAAGCAAGCCGAGCGTCGCGAGATGCGACGTCAGGGCTTCGAGTACGTGGCGGCAAAGGGAAAACTCGTACGTGCGAAAAATCCTCCCGTTGTCGATGTCAGTAAAAAAAATCTTAATCGGACAATTTTAACGATGATGCATCTTTACGAAAAATCGTGGAAATACAGATATATTGAAACGGGTATCATTCCGAAAATTCCAAAAAATTCTGATGAATAAAGAATGGTTTTGGCATCAATTTCTCTTAATCAATATCAATATTTTTTACATAAATCACGATAACATCTTCAAATGTTCATATTTTTGGTCGAAAATTTTACTGCATACTTTTGAAAAGGTGTACTTCAAGAAAAAAAATAGCATTCGAGTGAAAATCCTGCAAAACGAGCTCGACTGGAAATTTTGCTCTAAATGACTAAACTTCCACTTTGTTTAAAGTGATATTTCATGCCTAAAAATAAGTGCAATCCACTCGTGTTTGGGAGTGAAATATTACTCTGGAATAAGTGGATTTTCACTCATTTAGAGTGACATTTTCACTGAAGCTAGATTTGCAGGATTTTCACCCATATTGAGTGAATCATTCACTCGAAAAAATTTAGATGGTGCCTGTTCTTTTCAGTGTCCTCATTGTTTTGAAAAAATATTTTTCTACCAGCGTATAAAAATCGTATGCATTTTTGGTTACTTTTAAAGGAAAAACCATCGCGGATTTTGACAAGATTCTTTTGATGCAAGTGACACCGAAAGAACTTTCTATGGAGAAAAAATACGATCTCCGTCGAATGATTGAATTCATTCCGGTCGAGCATCGCCAATATTACAAAAATTTGTTGTAGTTGGAAAAATAAATGTGTCTGAATGATTTTTGTTGGGGTACATGATTTATATATACCTATATCACTAAATAAGAAAAACAGCTTAATGACAAAGTGATGGTAAAATTCAACATATTTTATTCAATTTTTTTTCAGTTTTGTTTTTACCATGATGTGTCTTGAGATAAGTATTATTATTATTATTATACCATTAAGCCATTTCCCTTTCGGGGTAGGCGTGACTTGCTCGGTTGGAGAATAGTATTGTATAGGTTGAATAGGTATATAGGTGTAAGGTTGTAAGGTATGTAGGCATGTAGGTATATAGGTATAAGGTAGATAGGTATATGGATGTTAGGTATAAATATTTCAGATTGATCTGGAATTCTCGTGTTATTTATTTAAATGACACGTTTATTCCGCAACACTGCTCCGACCCAGGTTGCTGATCAATCTCTCTAGCGATCACCCCAAGTGAAGAGCCTCACAAAATTGTTATGTATGGTTCTCCACTTGGGCCCATTAGTATCCAAGGTCTTTGTTTCAGGCGCCATTCATTCTACTGTCACTCTGTTTACAAACTATTTGTCGCCACACTTTTCTGTCCTGGCATACTACTCTAGCTTCCTTCACGTCCATGCATTTTTTCATGCAAGCTCTTGTGTTTCTATGGCTTCTTATGTCTCTACGGATCAATGTCTCATTTACAGATTCTAACCATTCTTTCGGCGGTCTACCTCTGGGCATTCTACCATTTACTTTACCTTTATACACTTGTTTGGTCAGTCGTTCACCTTTCATTCTTTCAAGATGTCCGAACCATCTTAACTGATTTCTTTCACATATGTCAACTAGTGTCTCTCCTGTACCACATTCTTTGAGGATAGTCTCGTTTCGGACTTTGTCCATCAGTGTTTTCCCGCATATTATGCGCAGAGGTTTCATGCCGATCGCGTTAATTTTACTCCTGTCCTTTTCTTGACAGGTCCATGTCTCGCTACCGTATAGTACAGTCGGTACGAATATAGAATTATGTATGGCCATTTTAGCTTTTTTTGATATGTTTTTATTTGTGAGGATGGATCCTACTCTACCGATAACCTGTCTACCCTTATTTATGCGCCTATCTAACTCCCCATCTATTTTTCCATCGCTAGTGAATAGACTACCTAGATACACGTACTGGTCAACTTGTTCTAATCTCTCATCATTTATGATAATGTTGCATATTGTTTTCTCACTTTTTCCCTCAAACACCATGATTTTTGTTTTATTTACGTTAATTTTGAGTCCCATGTCCTTCATGCTTGTATTAAGTTTATTCAACATTCTTTGCAAATCCTCGACTGATTCTGCCATAACAATCTTGTCATCTGCGAAAGCTAACCCACGTACCTTGACTGTTTGGAGATCTACACCTTCTTCGTCGAAGAGTGCAGTTCTTAGACACTTATCCATGAATATGATAAATAGCCACGAGGACATAACGCATCCTTGTTTCACGCCTTGCATAATATCGAACCAGTCACTCAGTTTCCCGTTTACCCTTACGCTCGCTTTACTACCTGTATATATTGTTTTTATTGCTTGCAGGAGCCCTCCATTTACTCCGTACTCTTTAAGAACTTCCCAGAGTTTACTTCTATTTACCGTGTCAAATGCTTTTTCTAGGTCAATAAATGCACAGAAAACTTTCTTTCCTACTCTCAAGCTTTTTTCTGTGATCTGTCTTAGGCTAAATATCTGATCTGTACATGATCTTCCTGGCATAAATCCACTTTGGACTTCCCATATCTTTTCTTCTGTAATTTCCATTACCCTACGAATAAGTATTTTTGAGTATATTTTACTTACGGTACTTAGTAGACTGATACCTCTGTAATTGCTGCAGTTGCTTTTGTCTCCCTTTCTTTTGTATATTGGTACGATAATCGCTTTTCTCCAATCGTCCGGGACTTCTCCCGTCTCGATACATAAATTTATCAATTCGCACAACCTGTGAGGTATGTACTCGCCACCGTATTTAAGCATTTCAGCGCTGATACTATCTACACCAGCAGCCTTACCGTTTTTCAAGTTCTTTATTATGTTTCTGACCTCAGTGACACATACTTTTTCAATTGGGTTTTCTAATGCATTATGTTCTATGTCGCAGTTTTTTTGTCCTATATCTTTACCTCCTAATAGTTCTTTAAAAGAGTCTTTTAAAGCGTCTACTATCCCGTCTATATCATATAGCATTTCACCTTTGCTGTTTCTCATGCTCGCAAACTCTGTATTTTTACTTTCCTTCAACTGTTTATATAATAGTTTCATCATTCCTTCAAAGCTGTTTTGTATTTTCCTCTCTTCTTCTGTTCTCATTTTCTCTTTACTCTCTTTGACTAGTCGTTTAACTTTTCTCTTTTTGTGTCTGTAATCATTTTTAAGTCTATTTCTCTCCTCATCGCTAAGACCTGTAATGTGCAACGTTCTTTCGTGCGCTTCTCTCTTTTCTTTTTGGGCTGCCTCAATTTCATCATTCCACCATGCATCACCAGATTTTCTTCCAACAACCGCCGTACCACACACTTCAATCGCAGTTTCAACGATGACATCCCGTAGCAAAGTCCACATGCCCTCTAAATCTTTACTGTTTATTAATCCCTTCCAAATTGTCTCATCTATACTTGCGTTTAACCTATTTTGAAAGTCTATTCGCACTTCCGGTTTTTGTAAATTTTCAATCTTTATTCGCGTTTGTTTTGTTTTTGTTGTTTTCTTTCTTCTCCATCCCCGCCCTAAATTTATTTTGGAGACTAAGAGGTAATGATCAGTATTGCATTCGGAACCCCTCATGACTCTTGTATCTTTCACTAGTTCTCTTAGTCTTTCATCCGCAATAACAAAGTCAATTATACTGTGGCTATTTCCTTTACGCCAGGTGTACATATGGATCATTTTGTGTCTAAACCAAGTATTTGTAATAAATAGGCCCTTTTCTAAGCATAAGCTAACTAATTTTTCCCCGTTATAGTTTTTTTTTGTTGCATCCCCAAATTTACCTAGCACCCTTTCTGTATCTGTATCCTGATGTTGAACGCCGACCCATCCGTTCATATCTCCTAGCAGAATTATTCTTTCACCTTGATCGCAAGTACTTATTGTGTCATTTAAAGTGTCCCAGAAAGCGTCTTTGACTTCTCGCGGCTCACTGTCAACTGGGGCGTAGCACGCTATGATAAATAACCTTCTGATTCCTACCTTCATTCTAGCCCACAACAATCTGGGAGATACAAAATCATGATCTTTGAGATGCTGTCTTGCTTTTTCATTCATAATTAAACCGACCCCTTGACTACGATTTGATTCACTACCTACTCCTGACCATATTTCAAAACCGCCTTTCAACACCCCATTTTCTATGTTTCTACTTTCGCAACCCTTTTTCTTCGTCTCAGGTACACATAAAATATCTAGTTTCCTTGCATGCATAGTTTCTCGTAGTTCTCTTACTTTAAGGTCGTTCACTCCTCTAGCATTCCAGACACCCAGTCTCCATTCATCGCCTGAAACTCGACTTTTACGTTTACCGTGTGTATGCATTTCGTCAATCCAAGTTTCAGTCCATTCCGAGGCTACTTTATTGTTTGTATTATTCATGTTTAGATTGTACACCCAAATATCACCTTTATGCGCGAAATTTGTTTTGCGAGCCGAAATCATGTCCAAGTTAAGTGATTATTCGTTGTAAGGTGGATAGTCTATCTGTAACGTCAGTCCCACCGATACTTCTGTTACTGTGTGTGGGGTGGGGGGGAGAGGTGAGGAAAGAGAAAGGAAACCGAGAGTCTCAATTGGTTGGTGATTCATGCTGAGAAGGTTACCAGCCTTCAGCGATAATCTTTAAAAAAAAATATATTCCAAAAATACAGTCCAATTCGATTATTTTTAACAATATAAAAATAGCGCAAATTCATTGTTTACCGAATATCTGAACCTTAATCACAAAATTCATTATTATTTTCAACAGCAATAAAAATAAACGATAGCAAAATTAATAATAATTTAACGAAAATAAAGTATCACTCAATATAATAGATCATGCTCAGAAAAATATACTAGACAATAAATAATTAATTGTTCACAACTTAACAAAAACATATTTATTAAAAAATTATTGTTGTATTTGCTAGTATTTATTCATAGAATTGCACCGCAAGTCAGGTGGCACTAAGCCGAGTGAATGCTTGCTGCTCGGGGTTAGGCCCTTTTGTTCGCCTGTACCCCCTTGGGTTAGGCCCGTGCTTAACTTTGATGTCTCATAAATCGAAAACTATTTGACGGATTTGCATGAAATTTGAAAGAACAACGTTCAAGAGTGGAGATTATCGATCACATATGTCCAATATATTTTTTTCGGTGATCTCGCAAAATACAAACGTTTTTCTTGCGTCCTGAAAAATTTGGAAAAACGGGGTTAGGCCCTTTTGTTCCCCGACCCTTCATTTGTCTTTCTAGGTCGAAAATTAATCTTCTTTGTTGGAAATTCATGATTTTGGATGAAAATTCAACTATTTGGTGAAAAATTAATCTACTTTGATTAAAATTCTTGTTTTTTTTTGTTGAATATTAATTTTTTTAACTGAAAATATTATTCCATCTTTAATTATAAATTTTTGTTGTTAAAAATTCAACTGTCTGGTTGTAAATTCATGTATTTTGTTGAAAATTCGTTTTTATTGGTATAAAATTAGTATTTTTGCTTTAAAAATTTATCTTTATGCTTAAAAATTCATCTTTTTTATTGAAAATTCAACTATTATCGTGAAAAATTTAACTATTTTGTTGAAAATTCGTTTTTTTTTGTTCAATATTAATTTTTTAACTGAAAATTTAACTATTCCATTCTTAATTGTAAATTTAGCTTTTTTATTAGAAAAATTCATGTATTTTATTAAAAATTTTGGGTTTTTTGTAGAAAATTAATCCCCTTGGTTGAAAGTTGAACTAAATTGTGAAAAATTCCTTTTTGGGTTGAAAATTCATGTTTTTGGTTCAAAAATTTATTATTTTACTGAAATTTTAACTATTCCAGTTGAAGATTCATCATTTGAGTTGAATTCTAAATCAGAATTATAATTCTTTTCCAAAATTCCCTTTCCATGCCAAATTAGAATTCTTTACAGAAATTCCCAATCCTATCTCAAAATTATAATTCTTTTAGAAACTTCTCTGTCCCAGAGTGAAAATTCGAATCCTTTGCGGAAACTGCCTATCCAATAGTCAAAATTATAATTCTTTACGAAATTCCCTGTTCAAAAGTCAAAATTATAATTCTTTACGAGAATTCCCTGTCCCAAAGCAAAAATTATAATTCTTCATAGAAATTCCCTAACCTTATTATTCATTTCGTGGCACTGGAAGGTCGTCAATCGACAAAAGAATGGTTTAAAATATTTTCTCCAAAAAGTCATATGCCATGACGTCATGCTAAAATACTCTATTATATTTCTTTACTAAAATTCTATGTTGCAACTTAGAATTATAATTTTCAGTCAGGATAATTGTAATAATTGTAATTCTTTTGGAAAATTGCCTATTCCAAGTGAGAATTTTGATTTTTTCAAAAAATTCCCAGTTCCAGCTCAGAATTAGAGTAATAAAATATATGATACAACTCTTAATTTGCATATTAGTACCTTTGAGAGAAAAATGCCCGATTTTCCTGGACATATAGGCACCCCGATAATAAGCAATTTGAGCCTGTTTCAGAAATCAAAAGCGATCAACATTCGAGTTCGCCTAAGGTAAACTCGTTCAGTTATTAAAACTTTCTCCAACCTAAAAGTTTTCTTAAGTAAACAATTTTTTTAACTCTGCAGCCTTTTAACGCACCTGATTAATGTGCCTCAATTGGTCGATGAGGACACTCGTATTGCCATTACTGCCATTGCCTGATGTTGTGGTCAACGTGAACTCAGGATTGTATTTCTGGGCGGTGAGGCTCGAATCCACAACGGTCTTAGCGTACCTGAAAGCAATAACAAGAGTTGAAAATTAAAAAATTAGTTGAAAAAAAGTTACGTTTTTGTTACCGACTGGCCAACCCATTTACCAGACTTTGTAATAAAGGGAAATTTTAGAGGGTATTTTAGAGTTAGATATAACTCGGTAAAGCTGGTGAAATCCTTTGAAATTGATAAAATCAGTTAAATCTTGTGAAATCCCTATACTAATCCCACAAAAATCGAATAAAATTCCGTAAAACATATTGAAATCTATAATGTAATTCAAAATTCCTTCATAAATGTTAAAATCTTTGAAATGGTCTCAAATTCCTCAATAGCCCATAAAATTAGATGAAGCTTTTGAAATCTTTGATATTCTTGTTATCCTTGAAATCTATTAAAAACCCTTGAATTCTATAGAAATCCTCTAAAATTCCTGGGATAAAAATTTTTTGTATTCTTTGAAATCTATATAAATTCCTTATAATCTTATCAAAAATCTTTTAATTTTTTTTTGAAATCCATCGAATCCCTCAAATATTCTAAAATTCCTTGAAATCTTCAACAAAATTTAAATCTCATTAAATTCTTGTAAAATATCCTAAAATCTTTCTAATCCCTTGAAATTCATTGAGAATTTTTAAATCTTGAAAGTACTTGGAATTCCTATAAAATCGCAGGTATGGTAAAAATCCATTAAATCCCTCAAATATTCTAAAATTCCTTGAAATCTTCAACAAAATTTAAATCTCATTAAATTCTTGTTAAATATCCTAAAATCTTTCTAATCCCTTGAAATTCATTGAGAATTTTTAAATCTTGAAAGTACTTGGAATTCCTATAAAATCGCAGGTATGGTAAAATCACTACAAATCCTTTGAAATACTTTGAAATCCCCTGAATTATCTTGAATTTAGTAATATCTCTTAAAATTTCTTCACAAATTCTGAGGACTTTGAAACCCCTCAAAATATTTTAAGATCTTCAACATCTTTTAAAATCATCAACATCTTAAAATCTTTTGAAATTTCGATCTTTGATATGGCGGGTATGTTATTTTAGTCAACGGGCGAAGAAGTTTAGAACTACGTTTAAAGACAAAGTGCGCAATTTGAAAAAATAGTAGCATTAGTGTCATTTTGTTCAGAATAGTAGTAAAATAGTTGCATCGTTAAAAAACAGTGTCAAAAAGAGTCAACAGTGTCGTGAGTCCGAGTCCTGCAATGGGTATGATGGAATTAATTTAAAGCTGTGTTCATGTCCACCGATCTCTTGGCGCCTTTCTGGGAAACTGCATTCTGGTTTTGTTTGGCTGGTATTTTTACTCCCCAAGTAAAGAACTATGGGACTCGTTCTTGAACATGCACCTTGCGGTTTATTACATGTACACAACTTGCGCATGACACATCTTTTTTTTCGATTCAAAGATGAGATATGTCGAATACGTCGTCCTTTCAGGTGTCACTTTTCAAGAAGAGCGTCTAATGCAACGTCAAAGAACAAGAATTTACGACATAAGCCGTTCGTCAGGCGAAACTAATTTCAAGTAAACATTTCACAAGGGAATATTTCTATAAATAACAATAACGACAGAGCGGCAGATTTTCTAATAAACAAGATAATTTCACTTGTCACTTGTCACATTCTCATATTTTTAAAGTGATGTTCTTCTTGAAGGCTATATGCACACGGCTTGCCATGAGCATAGCCAATTTTGTATCAAAGATACACTGGAGGACAATTAGTCAAGTTTAAAGATAATCTAGAACTGATAAATCTGTCAATGAAATTTAGTCAACGGTCGTTGATCGCCAAAGGAAAGTTTTGCAGATGCAAGCATAATTATAAAGCGTAGTGGATATTTTTGAGGCGATGTTCTTCTTCAAGACCATGAACTAGGCGTGCCATTAGCATAGCCAACTTTGTATCAAAAATAAACTGGAGGACAATCAGTCAGGTTTAAAGATAATCTAGTACTAGCAGATTCTTGAATGGAATTTATTTAAGAGCCGTCAATCGTGAGATGAAAGTTCTGCAGGTGCATGTATAATTATAAAGTGTATTGGATAGTTTTGAGGTAATGATCTTCTTCAAGGACACGCACCAGGCGTGCCATGAGCATAGCCAATTTTGTATCAAAAATACACTGGAGGACAATTAGTCAAGTTTAAAGATATTCATCTAGTGGTAGATTCTTGAATGAAATTTAGTTGACGGTCTTAGATCGTCAGATTGAAGTGATGCAGGTGCAAGTATAATTATAAAGTGTAGTGGTGTTCTTTTGTAAGTATGAAAGGACAGGGAGGAAGAAACGAAGAAACCAAGAAGAAGCGATCCAGATCGTTGATCGACTTGAATCGATTAAACTTTTCACTCGATATACTGGGTGACCTTATAAAATCAATAAAATTTCTCAAATCTACATTGTATAAATAAATTATATATTGAAATATTTTAATTTGATAAACTCTCTAAATTAAAACCAGGGCGTCTACTCGATGGACGATTTTAGATTCTCAGTCATTTCCCGGTCAATTTAGAAGACTTCGATAAATTTGAATGATTTCAAATGATTCTTAAAGATATCAAGAGATCTCTAAACATTTTAAAAATTTCAAAATTTTCTGATTAACAGGGAATTTTTTAAAAGAATTATAATTCTGAATTTGAATTTGTAATGTGTGAGTGTGTTGTCCAAATTCCATCTTTAGATACTTGTTTATTTTTTTTTAATTTTCAAGAATTTCGTAGTTAAATTTGAATGTTGGAAAAATCTGAATGGAGACACAATTATAATTCTTGGGTGGAACAGGGATTTTTTTTAATTGCCTTATTCTAAATCAGAATTAAAACCCTTTTCCAAAATTCCCTATCCGTATCCAAAATTTCCTGTTCCAACTCAGAATGAGAGTAATAAAATATATCCGATGAACAAAATTCCCGGTTATTTTCCGATAAGGTAGACACCCTTAAAAAATATGAAAAAGGGATAGAGAGTTTCTAAACTTTAAAAACTTGTAAAACAGAAACGGTTGAAATTAAATGAGAGAATCTGAATGGAGAATGGAATATTCAAAGACCATGCAATGAACGAGAATTGTACCACGAAATATCCTTCGTGCTAATTGACGACCTTCAGAGCTTGATTCGTTTAACCCTACAATGAAAATTAGACCCAATCAGTATGGGTCTAATCTTCATTGCGAAAAAGGAAATGACACAGACACAGAAGCTTTCCGGACTAAAATGCACTAAATCTGACTTTAAATGATCTGTTTATGAAAGTCGAAATCTGGTTCTTAATTTATTAAAATTTTCAAATGAAGCCGTTTATCAAAAACGGGCCTGAGTAGTGTTTTGGTAAAAATGAACCTAAATAAAAAGTCCTTCCATAAATATAAATACAAGCAATTGTTATCAAATTGTCAAAAACGGATCTAAGTATAATAAAAAAATTTCAATGAATGTCACTAATGAAATTGTTTACATCGTTTAAATTTTCTTCGACAGTTCTAAAACCAAATTCTGAAGACAAAAAAGGATTCAGCAGTCAATTTTGATTGAAAATGAACTTTCAAACTCAGTAAAAATGACACAATAGAGTTTAGTAGGCTGATTTTAAAATAACCATATAATTATCTATTCATATTTATGTTAATTCTCTTTTCTTGACTTTTCTCGAAATTGATATTTTAATGGTTAGGAGGCTTTTTGACAAATGGCTTCAAATTAAAATTTTCGAACTTTCTTTAGAAGAGGATCACCATGTAGAAATTACGAATGTGCTGTAAGGTGGAAGGGATCACATGTCGCACATCGAACGATGTCGATTGACACCCAGAACGATGTGAACGTTTTATGGCGATAAACAGGTTCACTGCACCAAACCAGAACTGGACATTACGAAACATATTAAACCACGACATTTAATAGTGTGAGAAGGTAGAGAAAATGTCCCCATTCAAGTACGGAGTGGAGTTACGAGAATTTTATTAGCCAGTTTTTATTTTTTATAATGCAATGAAGAGTAATATTTATAGTACTTACAGACCTCGCGACTCATTTGAAAAATTCAAAATGAATCACGCAATTTGTCAAATACTAAAAATATTAATTATTATTAAATATTATACATACAGAATTATCCCCTTTTGTACTACCATCATTGTACATCATTTAATAATAATTGTATCATACTTGTAATATTATAAATAAAAACCACAACAAGATCAATAAAAAATACCTCTAAATCATATCCGATTTTGAATTAATTTTTTTAATTTATGGACTGAAAAAGTACAACTTAGGCTAGAGTAAATGATAGATTCGAAAATCATTTTTTTAATCTCCCATAAAATCGCGTGAAATCCTTTTGAATCTTTTAAAATACCCTAAAAGCTTCATAAATACTAAAAAAACTCGTCTATCTTTTTCAAATTCCTTGAAATCCGTAGAAATTTGTTGAAATTTTATCATTCCTTTTTAAACCCTATGAATCCCTTACATATGTTGAAATCCCCTGAAATCTCTCAAATTCGTTGAAATCTTCCAAATATCATTGATATCCTGGAAACCTTTTTAAAATTCTTTCAAATTTTCTGAAATCCTACGAAGTTCTTCAACAATCCTTAAAAATGTAGAGCTCTCGTTAGATCCCTTGGATTTTTTTTAAATAGCCTAAATATTTTAAAATTCTACGCATTCCTTTGAAATTACTAAAATCCCTTAAATCTGAAATCCCTAGAATTTCACAAAAATCAAGTAAAATCCCGTAAAAAATCTTGAAAATATCTTTCAATATTCCTTCAAAGATTATGAAATCTTTGAAATCCGCTAAAACCTATAAAAACCCCTTGAATTCTGATGAAATCATCTGAAATCCCTAGAAAATCCTCTTTTTTAGACCCTTAAAATTTAATTTAATGTATATTGTACTCTATATCGCTTGAAATATTTTAAATATCATTGATATCCTGCAAAACTTTTTAAAAACTTAAATTTTTTTTTGAAATCCTACAAAATTCTTTCAAATCACATGAAATTCCTTGTCATCTTTTAAAATACACTATATTCTTTAAAATCCTTTGACATTTTTAGTGTCCATTAAATCTTGTGTAATTTCTAGAAATATTTTGAAATCCCTTACAATATTTAAGAATCAATATCATTTGAAATTCCTTTTAAAATATTTAAATCTTTGAAAGCCCCTGAGACTAACATGAAAACCATAGAAATTCCTTGAAATCCCTGGAAGTCTCTTAAAATTTAATTATATTTTACTTACTCCCTAATCTTCTCTACAAATTCTTTGAAATTTCTTAAAATCCCTTGAAACCTTTGATATCATTGGTATCCTTTAAAAATTCCTTAAGATTTTTAAATACTTTGAAATCCCATAAATTATCTTAAAATTGGTAATATCTCTTTAAATTTCTGCAAAAATTGTACAAACTTTGAAATCTTTTGAAATCAGATGAAATTGATTGAAATCTCTTATTGGAATCTTTTAAAATTTAACTACGAAATTCTTGTTTATTTTTTTTTTAATTTTCACGAATTTCGTAGTTCAATTAGAATTTTGGAAAAATTTTAATAGAGACATTTAAGAGTGTGTTGTCCAAATTTGATTGTTGGATTGTCTTTTTTTTTAATTTCTGAGAATTTTGTAGTTAAATCTGAATGTTGGACGTTAAAGAATAATTTAAATTTTTATTTAATCTGAATTGAATTTTTTCAATTTTATGCTTTTAAAATACTCTAAAAACTTTCAAACCATATTTTAGCCAATCTAACGAAGAAGTTTTTAAATATGTTTAGAGGCCGAATGAAAAAATAGGAGCATTAGCGAGAAATTTGAGAAAATAGTAGCACTAGTATCATTTTTTCAAAATAGTATAAAATAGTTGCATCGTTAAAAAAAAAGTGTCAAAAAGTGTCAACAGTGTCGTGAGTCCGAGGTCTGTACTTAGTTGATAGCAAAAAATGCAAACTTGGAAATTGAAGACGACAAGATTCGAACCCATTTAAATGATAAGACTCTCTAATAACGTTAACGCCTGAAAGCTAATGATCTCTATTTTTCAAGAGATTATAGCCAAGAGGATTGTAAACGCTGTAAAAAAAAGGGGGATTGAAAGGGATACAAACACAATGGGGAGTTGGGGAGGGGAAAAAAATGTCTGAAAGGCTGGGTCACCATGCAACGGCCCCTCAAGCCCCATGATTATTAATCAACGACAAGAGTCGGCACTTTCAACCACGCCAGTTTACAGAGGTGGACCACATGGGACCAATCGACACCCTTTCACCCTTTCACCTTTGAATTTTGATGAGTAAATTCTTTCTTCAAGATTAGATTCAAGCTTTTTTTCTCTTCAATGATTCTCATGCTATTTTTTAAATATTAAATAGAGGGGTTAACTATTTTTAATCTGGTATTCATACAATATACATTAGGGTGATTCATTTTATAAGACAAAAAAAAATAATTTTCGAATCTGAAGACGCCTACTATCCTAAGTTGTACCTTTTTAGTCAACAAATGTTTACAAACAAAAAATTCAGAATCGGATATGATTTAGAGGTCTTCTATTTCAGTTTTGTATTTTTTAATTGATTTTTTGTTGTTTTTATTTTGGCAATGTCTTGCATGTTTGTATAAGAATTTGACATACGGTGTTCTAATCACAAAATACGATCAGGAAATTTAAAAAGTGATTTATTATAGAAGAATGCGAAACAAGAAAAAATTATTTTCCTTAAAAATTAGTTAAAAAGTTGTCATTAACTTATTTAAAATGATGGTTTTATAAAACTAGATAATTTTATATGTATAAAAATTTAGAACATGCATTTTCAAGATATTGAGAAAATAAAAACCACAAATAAAATCATATCCGATAATTTTTTTTTATTTGTTGACTAAAAAAGTATAATTGAGGCTAGTGTGAGTGTTCAGATTCGAAAATAATTTTTTTTAATCACCTTAATATACATCTCCCATAAAACCGCGTGAAATCCTTTCGATTCTTTTAAAATACACCTGAAATCTGTTGAGATCGTCTGAAACTCTTGGAAAACTCACCAATCCGGTAAAATCCTTTAAAATGTTTAAGATTTTTTCACATCTTCAGTGTAGAGTTCTTGGGGAACACATGCTTCTTTAATTTTTTGAATATTTTATGATTGAAAACCTATTGTTGAAAACTTTTTTTGTACTTTTAGGTTTAAAATTCATCTCTTTTGGTTGAAAATTAAACTATTTATTATCATAATTCAAAGTTTATGCAAGAATAGAAATTACCTCTTGATTCAAGGCGTTTTGATTGCCCTATTTGCATTTTTTTTTAATTTTAACTTCTTCTATGAGGAAATAATTATATTTGCTAATTAATCATAATGAGGAAGCAAAGTGCTCTTCAAATGAGCACCATAAAATTGTAAGTACAAGCTTTCCAGGTCAGGAATATCAAACCTGGTAGCCATCCCATCGATTTTAATTAAACTTACAAGGAGAGGTCGCGAGATGTGCGTCGCCAATTGGACTGGGACTTCACAGGGAGAAAGTACATGAAAATCCATTAGGTGCGTACTTTTTCTTTCGATCCAATGGGTCTTAGTTTCCTACACGGAAAAAATTTATCCGTAAAAAAGTCACGAACTAGTAGGTAGGTCTCGGATATGAGAAAAATTCATCGGATATTGATGTATTTTCATAAATAATCTGCGAACTTTGTGAAAGAATTGACGAACTCGATAATTACAAAAATATTACGAGTGATTGGGAAAAGATTCTCAGAGCACTCACGAGCTTGCCGACAAATCTGGGAACTGGAAAGTAGGTTCGCCTGTACGTGGCCCGCACACACGCTCGCCCAAACGCGCGATGAGTGTGTGCGCTCGTACGTGTGTTTCGAGTTCGTCGGATGAGTGGCTAGAAGTTTTATATTATTTATGTTATGAAACTGGTGAGTCAGCAGTCTTTGAGGGTTCGAATCCTCTGAGTTGCGAATTTATAAATTAAGATAAATTAAATCGCACAAATAAAATCTTTCCTCTTTATATTTCAGTCTGAAATTTTCAGGAAGTGTTCCTAGGAAATTCGAACTGTTCGTAAAAAACTTCGAAATTTATCCATACGTTTCTCATAGAAATAAGGATGTAATGTTTCATTTTTTTATCTCGTATCCGAGACCTAGCTACAAGTTCGTGATTTTTTTACGGATAAATTTTTTCCGTGCACATATCGAGGTATGAGTATATATATCTCGAAAACTAAGGCCCATTGGATCGAAAGAAGAAATACGCACCTAACGAATTTTCACCTACTTTCACCCTGTGAAGTCCCAGTCAAATCGGCGACGCACATCTCGCGACCTCTCCTTGTTAGTGAAGTTGTAGCTTTATGGGTAATGTTTTGTGGCCAAATGATTTCCGAAAAATTTAAATTTTCGACGAGCTACACCATTTTCAAATTGGACGTCAAATTTTCGTTAAACTTCCGACACTACAACTCCTCTAAGTTTAATTAAAATCGATTAGACGGCTGCCACGTTTGATATTCCAGACTTGGAAAGCGTCAAAGTGGAAATACCCCAGACCGCATTCACAGATAGTTTTTTAAAGAATTGATTACCCTATTATCCTCCTATTTTTGTGAAACCCATCCTATTTCTCCTGTTTTGATAGCACTTTGAACTGTGAAATCGGTTTAATTTTAGAAATAAGTAAAGGACTGAAACATGTGCGAATAGAGTGGAAAATTAGAAATTTCAGACTGGAGACATAAAACGATCCCAAGAGGAAGATTTATCATCTCGAAAACTGTTTTACATGACCCTTGTGAATTTGTAAATGTTGAGTCGCTTGTTGTTTACAGAAACCGTATGCAAAACCTTGGTCCGCTGACAAATATTTAAGTCCCTCTACGAGCGTTAGCAAATAATTGCCTCGCAGCCGCTTGAATAGCCTATCTCATCGCTCTATAAGCCCTAATAATTTATATTTCAGGCATGTATGCATTGTACGAGTATACATTGTAAACAGTGAATTGGAACTACCAAAGTACCTATGATACATCTCAAAAGCCTATCGATCGCCCTAAAGCAGGAGAAGCTGATGGTATTAATTAGCTTGAAAAACACTTGAGAGAAATTAATTTTCAAACCAGGATCGCAATCTCCATTAGATGTTATCTCCAAATTAGATATTGTTAAACGAAAAGAAAATTCTGGAGGCGTATGAGCGAATCTGGAATATATTAAAATCAATTAAGGAATTTGTTCGCTTAGATTAGGTTCAACGTTTGGTTAGCTTAAGTAAAACGTTTAGATACTTTAAATAAACTCTTCTCGTAGATCAGTAATTTAAACCAAGTTGTTAAGTTCGAGAATTTATTATTTTCGACAGATTGTTTATACTTTTATTATCTTTAAATTAGGCAAACATTTAGTTAGTATGGAAATATATAAACTTATAGCAGCAATTTTTTGGTCTGGTATCGAGAAAAAGAATATTCTTGAATTCGGCATAATGCGCTTGGTGATCAAAAGATTTCAAAACATTTTACTGGATTTCTAAAAATTCCAAGAGATTTTAAAGACTCTAACAGATTTCAAGCAGTTTTGAAGGATTTTAAATCATTCTAACTGAATTCAGGGATTTTAAAGGATTTTATAGGGCTTCAAAACTTTTAGAGTTTTTTAAATGATTCCAAGGGATTTCCGAGAATTTCAAAGATTTCAAGGGATTTGAAGAGAATCCAAGAAGATTCCTCTGATTTCAGAGGATTTTCAAAGTATTTTATGAGATTTGATAGTGATTTTACCAGAATCACGCGATTTTAAAAGACCTCCAAGGACTGTAAAGATTTTTTAAATTGCAATGGATTTCAAAGGATTTGAAATATTTTTTTAGGGTATTTTATAAGATTCCAAGAAATTTCAAAAATTTCGAAGGAAATTTAGGGATTCTAGGGATTTCAAGTTATTTCCACGGATTTTATGCGGGATTGTATGGGGTCTCAGAGGATTTCAAAGAGTTAAACACTTATAAATGAATTTTAAAAGATATTAGACATTTCAACATGTCGTACGGGATTTCAAAAGATTTTTAGGGATTTCGCAAGATTAATTTGCAACCAAAAAAGATAAAATTTCTATGAAAAGAGATGATCTTTTTTAACCTAAAAAGAAGAATTTTCTACAAAACCATTGAATTTTCAACAAAAAAGTTAATTTTTACCACTAATAGTTGAATTTTAGAACAAACTGTTGAAATTTCAAGCCAAAAAGACGAATTTTCTATAAACCAGTTCAGTTTTTAATCCGAAAATAAGAATTTTCAACAAAAAAGTCAATTTTCAATCAAAAAGTTTAGTTTTTAACAAAATAGTTAAATCCTCAACCGAAAAAGATTAACTTTTACCAAAAAGATGAAATTTCTACCAAAAAGACGAATTTTCCAAAAAATACATGATTTTTCAACCAAATAGTTAAATTTTTTACTAAAAAAGATCAATTTTAAACCAATAATGGAATAGATAAATTTTCGATGAAAAAATTTATTTCAATTAGAAAAAGAATTTTAAATGAAAATAGTTAAATTTTCAACCAAAAAAGATGAATTTTGATAGCAAAGAGAGAAATTTGTCATTAGGAAAGATTTCTCAGTCAAGAAAGAAAATTTTTTAAACCAAACTGTGGAATTTTCAAGCCAAAAAAGCGAATTTTCTACAAAGCAGTTGAATTTTCAACAAAATAGTTAAATTTTCAACCAAAGAGATGAATATTCGACCAAAAAAATGAATTGTTTACAAAAAGATAGTTTTTCTATGATTTTAAGAATTTTTTTTTTAATTGTTTGAATTTTAATAATTGATGAGTTATTTTTTCAGGGAAAAATTTCTCTGCAACTCCACTATTTCTAAATTTGAAAGTATATTATTCTACGGTTGAAATATGAAACAGTATAAGAGTTGTAGGGAACGTTTTTTCAAAAAAAATAATGATTCATTCAAATTCAACCATTTTTAAAAAATGGGTAAGAAGCTTCAGTAAGAAAAAATTAAGTTACAAAAAGTATTTTTAAATAATTATGTTTAGTAAGTTTGAAAACGTTTCCATAAAGAATGTTTTTTTCATTCATGAGACATGAATTATAATATCATTTGAATTCTTAAAATCAGAAAAAACTTTTTTTCCCACAGACCCGTTTTTTGGCACGATAACTGAAGAATTGCAGTACATAACTAGATAACCAGCAAAAAGAGTGAAAAAATATTCTGTAAAATTGAAATCACTATTTAAAAATAAAACAAAAGTCCACTCTTGGGCCGAAGTCCTGCTGAATTAAGGTCAAAAAAATTTGATCAAATAAACATATCCACGTTCGAGGAAGTGGATGTGGAAGTTGACAATCTCAAAGCGACACTAATCAAAAATTGCAGCAGACTTGCCTGCGGATTGCGATAAAAAATTCAATTTCCAGTTTAGAAATAAAATAAAACGATGCTTCCGAGATATGGGGATTTTGAATGAGAATAAAAAAGTCTGATAAAAAGATGATTCTGTTCCAAGAAAATCAAAATTGGAAATCGCGATATCACAGTATGACAGACATTTTTTTGCTAAAAATCCGAATTCTAGACATTTTTGTAATTATTTCGAAAGAAGACTCTAGAGAGCAAAACTAAATTGAGTTTCCTTTTAAATGATTAATAATATACTCCAAATCCAAGAGGGTATTTTGCATAAAATTTAAATTTAATCTAGCTTGACTAGAAAAATAGAGTTTGAAAACGTTTGAGGGTAAAACGAGATCCCATAAGGTCCAAGATTTATTTTACGGTTTATTCTTGCGTGCTTGTGAAGCACCGAAGCTCCGACGGATAGGTATCTCTTAGTTGAAATCTAAATGAGATTCGATCCTGCAAGGCCCATCCCGAGACGCGTCTCACTGCACGCGATTAAAGGAAAATTGAAAACATTTTTCTCCCTGTTTAACAATTTTTATTCCACCACTTGGAAAATCAAGAAGCTTGCTGAATTAACTTCATTTAAAATAAGGGATCTTTCGAAATGTAAAATCTGGTCGAGATTAAAAATTTTAAAGCATCAGTAGTACAGACTTCACAGCCCAAAATGCACTAAGAACAGGGGAGATGGGTTAATTTTTCATGAAAATAGGGGAATAGTGGGGGGATTTTCAACAAAATAGTTCATTATTAACTAACGAAATGAATTTTCAACTGAAATGATGAATAAATTTTAACAAAGTTGTTCAACTTTCAACAAAATGATGGATTTTCAACCAAGAAAAATAATTTTCTACTATAAAGACAGACGAATTTTCAACAAAATATTTGAATTTTCAACAAAAGATTTGGATTTTCAACCAAAGAGATGATTTTTTAACTGAAATGATGAATCTTAAAAAAATGAATTTTTAATAAAGTTGTTCAAACTTTCAACCAATTATAGTTGAATTTTAAACCAAAAAGGATGAATTTTCAATCAAGAAGATTCATTGTCTACAAAACAAAAAAACATAATTTTATAATCAAATAGTTCAATTTTCGATAAAAAATTTTTTTTTAACAATACTGAATTCAATATGAATCGCTTTAAATTCCTAAGAGTACAAGTGGAAATATATTGTACTTTCAACAAATAAATTAAGTTTTCAATAAAAAAGACTAATTTTCAAGCCAAAAACAAAATTTTTACAAAAAAAACTGAGTTATGAAGTTAAAAAGTCGAATGGTTTAGAAAACAGTTGACTTTTAAAACCGAAAAGACTAATTTTCATAAAAAAGATCAGTTTCAACTAAGAAAGATTAATTTTCAACCAAACAGTTGCATTTACAATCAAATAGTTGAACTTTCGATCAAAAAGAGGAATTTTTTTTAATGCAGTTGAATTATCTACTTGAAATGTTGAATTTTCAACAAAAAAAGATCATTTTCAACCAAAAAGGATGAATTAAAAAAAAAATGAATTTTCAATCAAATAGTTGAACTTTCAATTAAAATAGATGAATTTTTAACAAAACTGTTAATCTTCCAACCAAATACTTTAATTTTCAAGCCAAGAAGACGAATTAATTAGAAAACACTAAAACAGTTTAAATTTTCAACAAAAAAGATCTTTTTGAACCAAAACGAAGAATTTTTCATAAAAAAAACGAATTTTCAACCAAATAGTTGAATTTTCCTACCAAAAAAGATTAATTTTTAGCGAAATAGTTCAATTTTGAACAAAATTATTAAACTTTCGACTATATTGTTGAATTTTTAACTCCAAAATATAAATTTGAAAAAAAATATAGGCATGAAAATAGTTGAATTTTCAACCAGAAAGACGATTTTTCAACTAAAAAGTACATTTTTAACTAAATAGTTAAATGTTCAACTAAAATGGTGATCTTCAAAAAAATAAGATTTTATTTTGAAATCCAAAACAGTTGAATTCAACCAGAAAATACCAATTTTCAAGAAAATATTTGAAACCTGAACCAAAACAGATTAATTTTTAACTAAATAGTTGCATTTATAACCAAAGAAAATAAATTTTCAACCAAGGAGATTAATTTTTTACCAAAAAAGACGATTTTTCAATCAAATACATGAATTTCCAACTAAATAGTTGAAATTTTAATCATAAATAGAATAGATACAGTTTCAGTTGAAAAAATTAATTGTCAACAACAAAAAAACGAATGTTCAACAAAATAGTTCAATATCCAACCAAATAAGAGATGAATCAAAAATATATTATTAGACTTTTCAAAGAAAAAGAATTAACTTTCAACCAAAAATAGTTGGATTTTCTTATTGGGCTCTATTAATTAAGTTTGCATTCAAGTTGAAAACAGGAGGGGAAAAGGAGAATTCTTTAAAAAGGGGGTAAAGAGGGGAATAGGGGAAAGAGTGTGAAGTCTGGTAGTACAATGCTCGGAGACTAAAATTGAAAATCTTTAAATTATACATTGCTTTCAAACTGAGAGACTGACCCCGTCAATTATCATTAACCATTATTTATGATAACATCCTTTATATCTAATATTTACGAGTTCAAATAACTGCCAGTGCATTAATGCGAATGTAAATGCGCTGACACCAATAAATTCTCATCATATATATAAATCACGCTGCTTAGATCGATCCGAGTGATAAATTATTATATTCGCGTTGGCGCCGTCGATAATTACCAATAATCGATTGCATCTTGTTTGGAAAGTTACACGGATGCAGCCCTCCCTCCCATCCTCTGTCGACTGATCAAAGACGATTCTATACTCAGAAACAAATTTTTCATCAAAAAAAAAAAATGTTTTCTTGAATGTACGTGAAAATTGTATTGCATCAAAGAAATTTTGAACAAATATTTGGTTGTTCCAAAGAAACTTTTTTGTTGAATCAACCAAATACTTTATGCGCCAAAAGATTTGGGTAAAACGATAAAAAATATGGTTGAGTGAGCTGAACATTTTGTTGTCCATATCATAATCATATTCTATTGGTTAACAAAAAAAATTTTTTGGGGGTAATGATTTATTATTTTTAGTTGAAAATTCATCTGTCTGGCTGAGGATTCAACTATTTCACTGACAATTCATCTTTTTTTGGTTGACAATTCAACTACTTGGTTGTGAGTTAAGCTACTTCGTTAAATATTCAGTTTCTTTTGTTTCTTAATAATTCATCATTTCAGTTAAAAACTTATTTCTGTGGTTGATAATTTAAATACTTTGTTGAAAATTCGTTGTTTTTGGTTGAAATTTAATTTTTTTCAACTGAAAATTTATCTTTTCCACTGTCGGTTGAAAATTGATCTTATTCAGTTGAAAAACAACTATTTGTTTGAAACTTCATGTATTTTGTTGAAATTTCTACTTTGTTACAAGTTCATTTTTTTGGTTGAAGATTCATGATTTTACTTGAAATTTCATCTCTTTGGTTAAACATTTATTAAAAAAATAATTTAATTCGTTTTTTATGGTCGCAAATTAATTAAGTTAATTGAAAATTTAACTATTCCTTTTGTGGTTGAGAATTGATTTTTTTTACTTGCAAATTCAATTATTTCGTTGAAGATTTTTTTTTTACGTCGAAAAATCGTCTTTTTTGGTATAAAATTAATCTTTTTGGCGGAAAATTCATTTTTTTTTAAATTCAACTAGGATAGGTTGAAGTTGAACTGATGTAATAAAAATTCATTATTTTGGTTAATGATTCATCATTTAAGTTGGAAATTTATCTGTTTAGTTGAAAATTATCTTTTTTCTTTAAAATTCATTTTTTAAGGTCAAATTTTTTTTCGTTTAAAATTAATCTTCTTGGTTGAAAATTCTTTTTTTTTTGGCTGAAAATTTAACAGGCGGGATAATTTAACATCTCAGATTTCATCAGTGAGTCAAATTGACCGATTTAAAAAGCCACTTTTGACTGATTTGTAAGTCGCCGGATCTGCAGTATTTGAATCAGTCAAAATTGACTAAGAATCAGTCACTTTTGACTGATTCTAATTTAGAGTGTAGTTCTAACGTATATTTACTAATTGCGGAAAATTTCCCGCGTAATTTAAATATTGTATTTTAAAATATTGTATATTTAAAGTGAAAAGGGGAAGTTTTCCGAGAATAGGGGAAAAAGGGGAAACGCAGGAGAATATGGGAAAGACTGTGATCCCTGTAATATAATAGTATATTTCCAAGCAATTAAAACTGAAATCATCAAATTTTGTATACTTTCTCACAAAACGCACTGAAGCTTGAACATTCCTCAGAAAAAAATGTGCATTAGTGCAGTTTTAAGTTTCATCCGCTTGTAATCCACTACTCGCAAGAAAGAAGATCAAGAGATAATAACGACGGAACTAAATACAACCTTGGGCCATTAACTCGGCAAGAATGTGGGTTAGAAAATGTACATCGTCATTAGTCCAAGAGACGTGACTTAGAATCCGGATGGAATATAATTTTTCCCAAAAAAAGGTGCTTCATATTTTGTTTCAAGTTTAACCTCAAGTTTGTTTAACCTTAGGTTACTAAATGAATTAGTAAGGGTATTCTACTAATCTACTTCGTCGAACTAACTTACTAATTTAATGAGTAACAATGAATTGCTAGGGAAACATAATTTAATCATTCTTTTAGTGCTCTCTTATTTTTTGTTAAGAAAGTTGAATGTTTTCTCAATTTATATTCTAAGTTTATATTGTTATATTAATAATATGTATGTCCCGTTGACTGAAGACAACTTTAAAGAGTTAGATAAGTATAAACTTAAATTTATACAAGTATAGTATCCTGATGATTAAAATAAATTTAAAGAAGTTAGGTATAAGTAACGGGATTTTAATAAAAGCATGATAAGTAAAACAAACAAAAAAACTTTCAGAAAAGCAAAACAGCGTTCTTAAAAATTGAAACATTAAAATTAATAATATTATAAAACCTTGAATATAAAATAAAATTGGATTTTTCTCATTACAATTCTAATAATTTGTAAAAAGTAAAAAAAATGGAGAATTTTAGAGCCGATAAAATGTGTTTTGAAAAAAGTGGCACTAACATGGTTTTGTGAAAAAAAATTTCTTCGCCGTAATAAAATATTTCAAAAAATGACGAAATATGCACTTTTCTTAATTTGCACCTAAAGTTGCCCAAAAACTCTTCTAATTTTTTTGATGCATTTTTCTATAAACTAAGGAAATACATACATATTTTTAAGTTCTAAACCAAATTTTTTTCTATTTTTACATTTCTTTCATTAAAAAAAAATCCCTTTACACAGGATCCGTAAAAAATAGAAAAAAATGTTGTTTGAAACTTAAAAATATGTATGTGTTTCTTTAGTTCATTAAAAAGAGCATAAACAAATATATAAACATGTTTTTATTAACTATAGGTACAAATTAACAAAAAACAAACATATTTCGTCATTTTTGGAAATATTATATTTCGACGAAAAAGTTTTGGTGTTACTTTTTTCCCTCTAAGTTTACTAAGGTTACTTCCGTAAGATTTATAGAAAACAGTTTTTTTACTTTTTTCTATACACAAAAAACTTGAAAATTTTCAATCGACTTGCCCAATGGTCAGAAATTTTTTTGAATTTGTTCGTATAATGCCACAAAGAAACTTTTCAGTGCTATTAAAAATTAATTGAATCATTTTGATTTTTTTCGACCCACCCTATTTTATAGATTTCCTTGACCCCTTCCGGCCTTACGCCACTTTGCTGTTTTCGATGTAAGAACCACTTGAAAATTAGGACGGTCGCCTCGGACTCACTTTAGAGATAAAAATAGTGTAAATCTAAATAGTGTCACAAATTTTTAAAAATAGCATTAAAAAATGTTACATTATTAAAAATGAACTTTTTTTTTAAAACTTTAAACGTTTATTTAAAATGTTATTATTTACTCTATTAAAATTCCTGTTTATTTATCGCAGGTTTCACAGTCTTTCTCCTTGTTCTCTTTTTTACACTTAAATGCGAAATGAATTAATAGAATTCAATAAAAAAAAATTAAACTATTTTTGGTTGAAAATGAATTCTTTTTAATTGAAAAATTTTATATTATATTAGGCTGTGTTTAGTCGTCCCGAAAAATTGGGGGAGTTGGAAAAGGGGACAGACTAGACCCGAAAATTCCCAGATCTTTTTGTTAAAAATTCTACTATTTGGTTGAAAATTTAATTATTTTCGTGAAAATTCAACTATTTTGTAACAAAAGTCATATTTCTTGGTTGAAAATTCAACTATTTTGTTGAAAATTCGTCTTTTTGACTTGAAATTTCATCAATTTTATTGACCGCGAATTTCTTATAATTTTTGAAAAATAATTCACAGCTTCAAAAAAAAGAGGGGAAATGGACAAAATCCTCAAAATGGTGATTACGCAGGGGCTTTGGGAAAAATAGGGAAAAGGTGACTGACTGTAATCGCTGCAAATACTTTAACCTTCCAGAATTTCAATTTATAAAAATCAATTTATTACATATGTGATGTAAAAAAAAGATCAGCGACCCACTAGTGGCAGTAAATTATTTTTAGAATTAAATGCGATGACAGAATGTAAACTTGAAACTGGAAGCGTGATTTCAACTCCTGGATATTATACAGAAATATACTATGGGGCCCTAAAAACAGGGATTTAAGAGCGCATTTTACAACAGTCGAATGAACATAATTGCGTCCTCGATCACAATAGTGCGGAAATGATCAACTTTGACGATTTCCGTTACGACCGCCACTTGAAATTCCAGAGAAATTGCAGTTCCAGGTTTTTTAAAAAAGCTAGTTAAATGTTAGTTCTGTATGATTTTAAATAGCCCGAGAGAACATTTATGATTCAGTGAAATTACACTACTTCAGGTGCCATAAAGATAACCACAGCCAGGGCGTAATTCATTGGTTAAGGATTAAAAAACATTTTATCAAGTTTTAATATCATTTTATCTATAAAATGCTACAAAGTAATAACTTTGTGGTGGTTTGTATTTTCAAGTTTATGACAAGATATGTGGATGCACAGTAAAACAGGATAATTAAAAATTTTACACCTTAAATTCAGGAATGTACTTTTTAGAGCCAAACTTAAATTCAGCAAAAATTTGCCTGAACTTACGAAGGTCAATATCTGAATTTCAGAACTTGATCATACGTGTTCTTAAATTCAGATAAACTTGACTTGAATTCAAATAAATTTTTGCTTAATTTAAGTTCATTTGTCAATTTATACATTTCTGCATTTAAGGTGTAAACATACTTAATTTCCTGAAAACAACATCTCTCAGACTGGAAATTTTGACCCGATTAATTTCCGGTTTTTTCCCGGTCAATTGTTAATTTTTCCCAGTCAATGTAAAAGAGTTCAAAAGATTTGAATGATTTCAAAATATTACCCAACATTTTAAAAGATTTAAGAAATTTTTAATTTGGAACAGAGAGTTTTGGAAAAGAATGATAACTTTGTATTGGAACACCAGATAATTTTTTTCTCATAAGAATTACAATTCTGATTTAGAACGGAGAATTTTGTAAATAGTTATAATTCTGAATTTGAACAGAGAGTATGATGTCAAAAATGTTCTGCTCTCCTGTTCCAAAGTAAAAATTAAAATTGTTTACAGAAATTCCCTGTCCCAATGACTCCCCTTTAATAAAATTTTAAACAGGGAATTTTAAAATTCTGCCAAATTTTTAAATTCAAACAAATTTTGATTTGGAACAATTATAATTCTTTACGAAATTCCCTGTTGCAATATCAAAATTATAATGCTTTACAGGAATTTTGTTCATAAAAATCCCTATACCAAATCACAATTAAATTCATTTCCAATATTCACTGTTCCAAGGCAGAATTATATTTATTTTTACAAAATTGTCCATTATAATTCAGAAATAAAGCTACTCCCTTTTTCCTAAATTTAGAAGAGGGAAGTTTCAAATTGTAATGAATTCTGACTTGGAAAAGGGAATTTTTTTAAATCTCTTTTTCTGTATAAATCATAATTAAAATCATTTTCAAAAATTCCCATTCCATGTCAACAATTTTTTGTTATAAGTCAGACTATAATTCTTTACCAAAATTCCCTGTCCTAAAGTCTAAATTATAATTCTCTAAAGATATTCCCCGGTTCAAAAGTAAAAATTATAATTATTTACAGACATTCCCTGTTCGAAAGTCAATATTTTCATTATTTTTACGGAAATTCCCTGTTCCACAATTACATTTATTTCAAAAAATTCCCTATTCTAAGTCTGAATAATTGTAATTCTCCTTACGGAAATTCCCAGTTCTACCTCAGAATTATATTTATTTTAGCAACTTTTCTCTCCCAAATTCAAAATTATACTTCTTTTCGTAAATTCCCTGTTCCAAGTCAGGATAATTGTAATTATTTACGGAAATTCCCAGTTCTATCTCAGAATTACATTGATTTTAGAAACTTCCGTGTCCCAAAGTCAAAATTTTAATTCTTTACGTAAAGTAGCTGTCCCAAATTAAAAATTATACTTCTTTTCGAAAATTCCTTGTTCCATTCAGGATAATTCTAATTCTTTACGGAAATTTTCAGTTCTTTCTCAGAAAATTATATTTATTTTAGAAACTTCCCTGTCGAAAATTCAAAATTATACTTCCTTTCGAAAATTTCCTGTCCCAAGTCAGGATAATTGTAATTCTTTACTGAAAACTATCTCAGAATTATATTTACTTTAGAAACTTTCCTGTCCTAAAGTCAAAACTGTAATTCTTCACTCAAAATCCCTGTCCCAAATCCAAATTTATACTTCTTTTCGATAATTCCCTGTTCCAAGTCAGGATAATTGTGAATATTTACTTAAATTCCCAGTTATATATCAGAATTATATTTATTTTTGAAACTTCCCTGTTCCAAATTCAAATTTATACTTCTTTTTGAAAATTCCCTGTTCCAAGTCAGGATAATTGTAATTTTTTACGTTTTACTTTAGAAACTCTCCTGTCCCAAAGTCAAAACTGTAATTCTTCACTCAAACTCCCTGTCCCAAATACAAATTTATACTTCTCTTCGAAAATTCCCCGTTCTAAGTCAGGATAACTGTGATGATTTACTTAAATTCCCAGCTCTATTTCAGAATTATATTTATTTTTGAAACTTGCCTGTCCCAAATTCAAATTTATACTTCTTTTTGAAAATTCCCTGTTCCAAGTCAGGATAATTGTAATTCTTTACGTGAATTGTTTTTTATAAATCTTTTATTTATTTTCTGCCCCAATTCATAATTATAAGTCTCTTCGAAAATTCCCTGTCTCAAGATCAAACATATATTTCTTTACTGAAATCCCCTGCCCCAACTCAAAATTATCATTCTTTTGGAAAATTCCCTATTCCAAGTGAGAATGATGATTTTTTCACAAATTCCTTGTTCCAGTTCAGAATTAGATATAAAATATATAGAAATACTTTTATTTTGCATGTCAGTACATTTGAGAGAAAAATACCGGTCGCTGAATTACATTCCCGATTATTTCCCGATTTCCCAACCAGGTAGACACCCTGACAAAATAAGACAATTTCAAATCGCCAAGCTAAACAAATTTAATGGAAAAAAAATCAAAAAATTTGTTACCCAAGAATCCAGAAACTTGGTTAACTTTTAAACTTGGTCGCCCGTGGACACGGCGGCGCCGCCGTTAACGTTACCAGACTCTTTGGCGGCTAGGCGTCCTTCTGATTCCTCCTCATCCATCGACCTCTCGCCAACATGTCTCCCCCTAACCAACCCCACTGGCCCCTGTCTCACAATCATCGCTGTTTGCTTCTACATTCTCACCCACGAGACTTAACTTAGTGCATTTTATCAATGATTGCAACATTTCGGCAGAATTATATAGCAAAATAGGAATCCCCTACTGAAAAAACCTATATATGTGCCTAATAGGATACTTTAAACTTTAAATGTATATGTTAGGCTACCAAATCGAAAACTCCCAATGGGATTTGCATAAAAAATTATGGTACTCCGCCTAAACTAGACTCACGCAAATTTTCAACCAAAAAGAATTGCTTTTTAACCAAAACAGGTGGGCTTGAAACCAGCTAATTGAATTTGTAACCAAGAAGATCAATTTTCTACCGGAAAATACGAATTTTCAACAAAACATATGAATTTTGAATTAAGTAGTTAAATTTTCAACTAAAAAAAGGTATACATCTTTTCAACCATACAGTTGAATTTTCAATTAAAAGAGATGAATTTTTAACTGTACAGTTGAATTTCAACTAAAAAACATCAATTTTCTACCAAAAATGGAATAATTGAATTATTCAGTTAAAAAATTTAATTTCACTTGAAAGAAACTAATTTTCAATAAAATAGTTAAATTTTCAACTAAAGAGATAAATTTTCAACTAAAACGATGAAACTTCAACTGAAATAGTTAAAAAAAAATTGTCTGACACAAAACAATGATTTTTCAACAAAATAGTTCCATTTTCAACCAAGGAGATGATGTTTCAACTTAAATGAAAAATCTTCATTAAAAAAATTACTTTTTAAACATATTCTGGAATTTTCTACAAAATAGTGGAATCGTTAACCAAAAAGACGACTTTTCAACAAAACAGTTGACTTTCAAACCAAAAAGGATATTTTTTAACAAAATTGTTTCAAACAAAAAATTTCAAATTTCAACAAAGTAGATTAATTTTTAACCAAATAGTGAAATAGTTGAATTTCCAACCCAAAACATACATTTTTAATAAAGAAGATTAAGTTTCTACAGAAAAATACGCATTTTCAACCTAATAGTTGAATTTTCAATTTGAAAAAAAATAAAAAAATAGGGAATTTTCAACAAAATTATTAAATTTTCAAACAAAGAGATGAACTTTTAAAATTATGCATTTGCAGACAAAAATTAATTTTCAACAAAGTAGTTCAACTTTCAATCAAAAGCATTTTCAACCAAAAACATTAATTTTCTACAAAAAAAAAATGAAATTTCAACAAAATACATGAATTTTTAACTAAGAAAGAAAAATTTTCATCAATAAGTAGGTTAATTTTCAGTTAAAAAAATTAATTTTTAACCCAAATAAAGCGAATTTTCAAGGAAATAAGTTAAATCTTCAAACAAACCATTTTAAATTCATAATGAAGAATCTTCAATCAGAAAATAAAATTTTGAACAAAGTAGTTCAACTTTCAACCCAGTAATTGAAGTTTCAACTAAAAATAATACATTTTTCAACAACAACTGGAACAGTTGGATTTTCAGTTAAAAAAATTAATTTTCACAACAAAAAAAGAATTTTCAACAAAATGGTTCAATTTTCTAACAAATAGTTGAATGTTCAACCTAAAAAAGACGAATTTTCAACCACAAAAATGACATTTTAACAACAATTTTGTATTTCCTACAAAGTGGATAAATTTTTTACCAAATAGTTGAATTTTTAATCAAAATAATGAATTTTCAACGAAGAAAATTCATTTTCGACCGAAAAAGACGAATTTTAAACAAAACACATGAATATTCAACTAAAAAAGATCAATTAAAAAAAAATTGTTAACAAAATATTTTAAAACTGTTTGGATTACTTATTTAAATTGCTCCAAATGACCTGCATTACCCTGGATTATACACTGAATTACAAGCGGGTTTCTTGGATTACCTAAATTACTCCGAAGTGACTGGATTAGAAGTAGGATTACCCTAGATTAGAAATGGATTACTTTATATTCGAACTCGATTAAATGACGGATTATAAGTGGATTACTCCGCTTAAACTGGATCACTCGTACACGGAAAAAATTTATCCGTAAAAAAGTCACGAACTAGTAGCTAGGTCTCGGATATGAGAAAAATTCATCGGATATTTATGTATTTTCGTAAATAACCTGTGAACTTTGAGAATGATTGACGAACTCGATGTGAAAATTCTAAAACGGTTCATCACTTCTTTTTTACGTGAATAATTACAAAAATATTACGAGTGATTGGGAAAAGATTCTCAGAGTACTCACGAGCTTGCCCGACAAATCTGGGAACTAGAAACTAACTTCGCCTGTACGTGGCCCACACATACACTCTCCCAAACGCGCGGTGCGTGTGTGCGCTCGTATGTGTGCCTTGAGCTCGTCGGATGAGTGGCTAGAAATTTTATAATACCTATTTTGTTTGGCCTCGATGGCTGCGCGTGTTTACGCACTCCTGGTTTATGTTTAGAAACTGGTGAGTCAGCAGTCTTTGAGGGTTCGAATCTTCTGAGTTGCGAATTTAATAAATTAATATAAAATTAAATCGCACAAATAAAATTTTTCCTCTTTATATTTCAGTCTGAAATTTTCAGGAACTGTTCGTAGGAAATTCGAACTGTTCGTAAGAAACTTCGAAATTTATCCATATATTTCTCATAGAAATAAGGATGTAATGTTTCATTTTTTTATCTCGTATCCGAGACCTAGCTACAAGTTCGTGACTTCTTCACGGATAAATTTTTTCCGTGTATTACACCGGATTTATTCGGATAAAGCTTACATTATTGCGAATAAGACAAGTCCACCATTGTTTATGTACGAAAATTCATTTTAAAAAAATCCTTCGTATAAGATCAGAACCATGCTTTCTCGCGTCACTCTACCGTGATTTCACTTTTAATGATATCTTTGAAATAAATAATTTAATTTTTTTTTAATTATACATTTGATATTTTGACCCTACATAAGTGAAGAATAAATTTCAATATATTAATAACAATGCACGAAAAATGCAATTGAAAAAGGCTGTGTATCTCTTGTAATTTACATTGTAGAAGAGAGTTGTATTTTGGCTTAAATTGCTTGGAAAATTTCAAGAAACGCAATAGAGTAATACTTAATTACTTATCTATGACAAAGTTAAAATTTAGTAGTTTTTACTAATATTTCTAGGAGTCCGATTAATGAAAGTATTTGTGCGAGGACACACCAGGATGATATTGTTAAATAGACAACCTATTGTCCTATTCAGAAATTTAAAAGGTCATTTACTCCTTTCTAGGTAGATGCAATAACTTCTGAATGAACTCCCACTGTGATTTCGCACTAACATTTACAACAATTCTAGCAATATTAGTAAAAAAATAACAAATTGCATCCTCACAGAGGGAGGTCTGTAAGGACATATTTTGATATAATTCGATTAATTTTGGAAACTTTTATGACATAGTATTACGGATTTATGAAGTTTAAAAAAAATGGTTCATTCTGTTTATATAAGAAAAATTTTCTTGATATTGTAGAATGTAGGGTATTCCATTTGGGTTTCGATGTAGGAACCTATATAGGTTCTGACAAAGAAAGTATGTAGGAACCTATAAAAAGGAATCGTTTATGGGAATGCAAAAAGTTTCATCTACGTAAATGCACAACCCTATTTCATTTCCTCTAGGAAACTATGTAGTAGTATACCTTTAAAGAATCCTATCCAGCAATAAAATCGCCCTTACTATTTGCGATTTCTTAATCCAGAGCCTCACGTTTCAGTAGATTGAAAAAGTAGTCGTTCAATAAAACTTTTAGTGTTATAAAAGATGCACTTGTACTTCTAACTCCTTAATTCCAATCTTAAAAAGATTGGGACCTATTTCGTAAGCCGCTGTATTTAAAAGTGTCCGAATTTCAAGGAAATTTCAAAATTCCAAGGATAAAAAAAACATTCCTTCATCCACTAGAATCGATGATGCAAATCTGCAAGTGTCCTACATTGAAATTCTTCAAATTTGAATCATCAAAATATTAAAATACCATGAAATTGTTTATCAACTGACAGCAAGATTTGAATTAGTGTAGAAATTTATAAGGCTTTAATCTGATGAAGCAATCGATCATGAAAAAAGACATATCCCAACTTATCATTCACCATTCCTTCTTTTTTTCGCCGTTTTTTTTCTGGCTTGTTTCTGCAAAGCGAGTCACAACCCGAAACTAAACACCGTCTATAGGCGAAAGGAAACGAGAAAAAAAAACCATAGAGGCTAAAGAGAAGGACTTGCCTTTGTGATGACTTGGTCATCGATGAATTATCCAGATTGGACACGTTCATAATATGAAACCGGGTGATTCACCGTGATATCTTTTTAGCTTTTTTTTTGTATCATGCTTTCATTTATAAATAAACTGAACTCCACTTTAGAAAAAAGGGAGAGTAATTTGGATTTTGATTAAAGCAACCATATCAATAGAATTGCGATTAATTTTGTACATTCAGATTTAGAATTTGCATGTTAGAAAACCATCATCAGGCATGGGGAAAATACAGGCCTCAAGACTCATTTGAGAAATTAAAATAGTGCCAATAGTTGCATAAATTTTACAAAATAGTAGAAAAATAGCCAAAAATACCGTAAAAACTTTGAAACCCATTGAAATCCTTTAAGAAACCCTGAAATCTGTTGTTGATATCCTCTGAGATTCTTTGAAAACTCTCGCTAATCTTTTTAAATAACTTGAAATCTTTGAAATTCCTTAAAATCCGCAGAAATTCCTTGAAATCTTATATATTCATTTGGAATTGAATCCTTGAAATCTGATGAAATCCCTTAATATCCCGCGAAGTCTCTGAAATCCATGAAACACGTAGAAATTCTTAAAAATCCCTAGAAGTTCCTTGAAATTTCATTTATACCATGAAGTTCTCTAGAAATCTTTGAAATCCCTAAATCTCATAAAACATCTTGAAATCTATATCTTTTGAAATTCCTTCACAAATGATGAAATCTTTTATACTTTTTTAAATCCGATGAATCTCGGAAATATTGTAAAATTCGGAAAGCGAACGGAAGTGGGGAGAGGAGAAGTAGATAAAGTGAGGGGAGTGGAAATAGAGGAAGCGAGGGGAAATGAGGGGAGGGGAAATGGGGAAATGAGGAAAGGGAAAAGTAGAGTAATTGAGCGGAAATGAAGGGTGGATAAGAGGGGGGCAAATAGGGAAGGGAAGTAGAGGAAGAAGAATTTTATCTGTGGAAGTGAGGAGAGGGGAAAGTAGAGGAGGAGCAAGTTGGAAAAGGGAGTGGGAGCGAAGGTTAAAGTCAGGGGAGAGGGCGCAGGGGAGGATAGGGTAAAGTAGGGGAATTAGGGGAGGGAAAGTATGAGATGGGGAGGTTTGAACGACTTAGTTAACGCCTTAATATGCTATGAAACCCATTCTTATAGGCGCGCAACGCCTACTTTGACTAATTTTTTTTTT
>CAKNYM010045100.1:35868-74193 GCA_932195095.1 Andricus curvator | reverse complement strand
TTTTTTTTTTAATCAACTTTTTATATTTTCAAACAAATTCTCGCCATTTTATTAATTTTTAACTTTTTTAAGTTTCCCAGTCTTCGGAAAAGGACGGTAAGACTCATCAGAATCCAAAATGATAAATGGAATATCTGAATATTATCTAAAACAGTAGAAGGTTAAAGAAAAAGTGTGCGTTATTTTAGCCAATTAGCGAAGGAGTTTGAAAATATTGGTATGGAAGGGGAAGTGAGGGGTGGCGAATTAAGGGGAGCAAAGTAGAGCTGGAGGGGGCAGGGGTGGATGAAGGAGGGCTAGGATGAGTGATTGGAGGTAAATAGGGAAGGGGATGATAAGATAGGATCTGATAGTGGAGAATGGAGGAGTGCTAGTGGGAGGGGGTGGATTTAAACTATTTAATTAGCGTCTTAATAGGCTACTCGAGATCCTTTTTTGTAGGCGCCTTCTTTGATTAATTTTTTTTCAAAATAGTAAAATAGTTGCATCGTTAAAAAAAGTGGCAATAGTGTCGTGAGTCCGAGGCCTGGAAACATTGACGTATTGGAGGCGGAGAAGATGGAATAAATTAAGTTGAGCAAAAAAAAAAAAAGATAAATAAATAAAAAAAAGTCACACTCACTCTCCAACTCGTTCTCCATTCCAGCATCTTTCGTCAGGGTAGTCTTCGCAAATGTTGTCTGCTAGGGTGCCGTAGAAGGAGCGTGACCTGACGACACTGGCCAAAAAGTTGCCAAGCTGTGCATGCAATTGAGTGGACCAGGATGTCCTGTGAGGTGAAAACGATTGAGGATGACTCGATTTGATATTTACGAGCTGCTCCAAGATTGAAGATGATCTTCCAGTTTTTGTTGAAGTAGCGACGCTCGTTTTCAAATCTTCCATGGGTCGCAATTCTGGTCGACCGCATACCTTTCGAACCTGCAATTAAAAAAAAAATTTAAATACTAATTCCTTAACAGATCGATGGCAGTAGCTGGATTCTCGCTTATTTGTTTTTTTTTTCACTGTGTTTAACTATTGTTGAGTGGGATGTTTGACGCTGAGGATGAATGCGCGCACTCGACGCTATCGAAACCGGCTGTGCTCAGGAGTTTTTCTTTTCTGCAGTATTCCACTCCCCTGGCCAAAGGGGCCTTAAAAATCTTACGAATCTTTATAACAGGGGGAGAGGCGGTCTAAAATGTCAAAAATCACCCTTACATAATTAATGGACGTATTACAAGATCCTCAGTCTTCTTATTTTGAGTAGAAATCTGTCAAAATGAAATGTAATCCAAAGTCTTGACGGGTTAAAGTTTCTAAACTCACAAAAATCAAAGTGCTGAAAATAAATGTATGCGGGAAGAGTTCGTAAGTTAAGAAGATAAAGGTTGCATATTGAATAAAGCAATTTTCTGCTCAATTTTCCTTGGAAGGAGAGGAGTCTCTAGAATATCGACAACCCAGCGAACATTCTCGTTGATGCGCCGGGAAAGTATAATTTTTTTCCAGGGGAGGCAAATGTAACACGATCTTTCTTATCGATGCCACGTGCCAACTTACACACGCACCGTTGCAACTGATAAGAAATGTGAGACTGCATCTCGAGGCAGGAAGTGAGAAACTTCTTTTTTTAAACTGACACCTACATTTCCACACACTCCTGACACTGGTGGTTACTAAAGTCGTCATCTCCAGAAACCAATGCTAATGTCCAGAATTTTATGACCTGAATACTGAATAAATTTCTACTAAAAGTGATGAATACTCTGCTGCGTTCAGAAGCGACAGGAGATTCGATTTCTTTAATAGAATTCAGGATAGGCCTATAATGATTTTTCTATAATGAATTTTTTATCATTATTTCGCGATTCTAGAAAAATCATGATAAGTAAATAAGTATAGAAATAAATAATGTTAAGATACTGCAAAAAGTGAAGCAAAAAATAGAGACATTGCAAATAAATGATTTCTTTATTTACTTAACGTAGAATTTCAAGGAATTTCAAGGATTGCACAGAATTGCCACGGATTTTAAGCGATTTCGTCAGATTTCATACAAATTTTACGGGATTTTAAGCTGTTTAAATGATTTCCAAGATTTCCAAACATATCAGGAGACTTGAAGGGATTCCAAAGAATTTATAAGGATTTCCGAATATTTCCACTAATTTTAAGGGATTTCAACAGTTTTTAGAAGAATTAAAAACTTTTCCACAGTTTTCAAGGTATTTCGTAAGATTTCAAAACGTCTCAAGGGAATTTAGAGGATTTCAAACACTTCCAAACATTTCCGGGAATTTTAAGAGATGTTAAGAGATTCCAAATAATTTCAAGGAATTTTGAAGAATTTTGTAGAATTTCCAAAGCTTTTAAGCTCGATTTCAAGGGATTTCTAGGGAACTTTGAAAAATAGATTGAATGAAATGAAATTTTAAGGGATTCTACGCGATTTCAAAGATTTCAAGTGATTTTAGGGTAGTTCAAGGATTTTCAGAAGATTTTAAACGATGTTATTGAATCTCCAAGGAAATCGAATCCATGAAGGTATTTCAAAGACTTTTAGAGAAAATTAATTATTAATTTTAATTTAATTTATAAAAAAGGGATATTCAAATGTTTTTTACTTATTTCAATTGATTTTTACGATTTCCGAAGATTGCAAAGGATTTCAAGGGATTTCTACGGATTTTAAGTTATTTTAAAAACTCCAAAGTATTTTGTAGGACTTTCAAAGATTTTAAGGAATTTCTAAAGAACTTCGCAAAAATCACAAAATAAATTAAATTAAATTAAATTTCCAGGGATTCCTAGCGGTTTCAAAGATTTCAATTGATTTTAGGGTATTTCAAGGAATTTCACAAGATTTAAACAATTTTATCGAATCTCCAAGGAATTCAAAGATTTTAAGGGATTTCAAAGATTTTTAGGGATTTGTACCGTTTTTTAGAGTACTTTAATAAATAAGTTTATTTTCATTGATATTTTACGAATTTCAAATGATTTTACTTGTTAAAATAGATATCTGCAATTCAAAGGATTTTAAGGGATTTTCATGAATTTCCCGAGAACTTTAGGGAATAAATTAAATTTTATTCCAAGGGATTTCTACGGATTTTACAGATTTGAAGTTATTTTAAAAGATTTAAAAATATTTTAGAAGATTTAACAAATTTCAAGGGATGTGAAAGAATTTTGTAGGGTTTCCAAAGATTTTAAGCTCGATTTAAAAAGATTTCTAGAGAATTTTGGAAAATACGTTAAATTAAATTAAATTTCAAGGCATTCCCTAGCGATTTCAAATTTTTTAAGTTATTTCAAGGAATTTCAGAAGATTTAAGGAATTTTATAGGATGTCCAAGTATTACAAAGATTTTAGGGGATTTATAAAATTTCTAGTAGGGGAAACGAAGCGAAATTAGTGGAGGGGACGTAGGGGAAGTGAGGGGAAATTAGTGGAGGGGAAGGAGAAGCGAGGATCAATGGGGAGGTAAGGAAGGAAAATTAGGCAGAAATTTTGAGAGAAAAATAAGGGAAGTGATGGTAAATGAGGGGAGGGGAAGTAGGAGAAGTGAGGGGAAATGCGGTGAGAGGAAGTAAGGGAAATGAGGGAGGGGAAGTAAGGGGAAATGAAGGAAGGGAAAGCAAGGGAAGTAATAGGAAATGCGGGGAGGAGAATTATATAAAGTGAGAGGAAATGATGGGTGAGAAAATAGGGGAAGTTAGGGGGGAAGTACTTCGAAATGAGGGAAGGGTAAGTAGGGGAAGTGATGTGGAATGATAAGAGGTGAATTGGGAAAAATGAGGGAAGGGAAAGTAGGGGAAATTATAGAAATGCCGAGAGGGGAAATGAGGAGTAATTAATGGAGGCTAAGTAGTGGAAATAAGGAAGGGGAAGTAGGAGAAGTGAGTGAATGTTAAGGAAAGTAGGGGAAATGATTAGCAATGAGTGTGGTATGGGAAGGCTAGTGAGGGCTGAGGAAGGGAAGTAGGGGAAGGGGAATTTTAGCTGGGGAAGGGAGAAGAGGGGGAAGTAGCAGAAATAAGGGAAGGGAAGTAGGAGAAGTGAGTGCAAGGGAATGTTAGCTGGGGAAGCGAGGAGAGGGGGAAGTAGCCGAGAAAGAATTTGGTGAAGGGGGTGAAGTGAGGGGAGGGGGAGTAGAGGAGGGACGTATAAGAGTGGGATATTTAAAGGACTTAACATCTTAATAGAAATAGATTACGAAACCCTTTTTTGTACGCGAGAGGCGCCTAGTTTGACTAATTTTTGTTTACCAGTTCAGCAACAGTTCGGATTGTACATTCTTATATTCGTAAATCATTAAAATCACTGAGATTTAATTTACCAAAAGTTTCAGCTTTACAGGCTCATAAATCATTTAAATTTATGCTCGATTGTGTATTCCGAATAATAATAACCATGTTTTAACTAAGTCTGTAATAACACCTTTCTTAAAAGCTAGGTGAACATATAACTAGAGCAATTTCGTGCTTAGTTATGACTCAGGGCACTGGTCGCTTGAGCAAATCGGTTCTTATCACAACCACTTTTTTCAATGTATAAATAGGCATATTAATAAATTAATATGGGCGTAATCAGCTCTCATTAATCGATTACTAAAAAATAAGGAAGAGCGATAGCAAATGCGAGAGACGAAGTGAGCGAGAGCATAAATAAGATAATAAGCTCATTTACCTCGCTAAGCACATAATCCTTAAGCTTAAGACTTAACTGTAAACTGGCGGTCAGACCCTCGATGTCTAATTAAGACAGTGAGCGTGGGCGTGCAACCAGTGACGTGGGTTGTCCTCGTCGTATAGATTTTTTTTTTTGACTTTTTTCCGATGTCGTTCTACCTCGACGAAACTGACGAAAGAATAAAAAAAGATCCAACTCTGCAAGAGAGCGACTGCATAGGGGGGATAAAGAAAAAGCAGCAGAGAAAGATAGATGACACCGAGTGTGGACAGGCACAAGACTAAGTGTCGAGCCCACACGAGAAATGTTATCGGTCTAATTTTTTTTCAATTTTTTCACTAAGTACAGTGCTATTAATATCTTAATATAAAAAGATAAGACAGTGTGAATAGAAAAAAAGATAAGATGAAATTTTTATTTAAAAAGTTCATTTTCAGTGGCATTTACAACAAAATAGTTCACTTTTCAAGCAGAAGAGACAAATTTCAACGAAATAATTGAATTTTTTAACCAAACAGTTGTCTTTTCAATTAAATAGTTGAATTTTCAAGCTGAAAAAACAAATATTTTAAAAGAAAGTTGATTTTTCCACCCGAAAATATAAATTTTCAACAAAAAAGTTCATTTTCTACCAATAGACGACTTTTTAAGTAAGGAGATTAGGAGTTTCTTTTTACGAAAATAGGAGAATGAATTCTTTTAAATAAAATTAATGTAGGTACTATGTATATTAAATTTATTTTCAAACAAAACAGATACATTTTTAACATAATATTTGAATTTTCAAACAAGAAGATTATTTTTCTAAAAAAAAAAACAACAAAATTTTCAATATAAGAGTTAAATTTTCAAAGTAAAAAGTAAAATGAAACTTTAATAAAATAAAATTTTTAACAAAATAGTAGAATTTTGAACCAAATAATTGAATTTTCAACAGAAAAGGATGACTTTTTAACAGCGTAATTAAATTTTCTACCCAAAAAGACGAATTTTAAACATGAAAGGATGATTTTTTAAATAAGGATTAGTAAAGACGGAGATTTTTCACGAAAATAGGAGAATAAATTCTCTTAAATCAAATTAATTTAGGTACGACATCAAATTCAATTTGAATCTCTTGAAATTTCAATAAAAAAAATGAATTTTTAATAAAGTAGTTCAACTTTCAATCAAGTAGCTGAATTTATAATAAAAAAAGATCAAATTTCTACCAAAACACATCAATTTTCAAACAAAAAAGACAAATATTCAATAAAACAGATGAATTTTGAATAATAAAGCTTTTTCGGTTAAGAAAGAAAAAAATGTCAACCAAATTGTTGAATTTTAAAGCCAAAAATACCAATTTTCAACAAAACAGTTAGGGTCATTCACAAAATACATGATACATTTAGGTGTGGGGGTCAGAAGTTCCTGCAAAATGTATCATGTATTTTGTGAATGTCCCCAGTTGAATTTTCAACACGAAAATATGAGTTTAAACAAAAAATTGATTTTTTACCAAAACAGTTGAATTTCCAACCCAAAAAAGACGAATTTTTAAACAAAAAATATTACTTTTCTACCATAAAATATTAATTATTAACCAAATAGTTGAATTTTCAACACAAAAGACTTAATTTTCATCCGAACACTTGCACTTACAACAACATAATTGAATTTTCTATTTTCTTAAATTTTCAACCGTTAACCAAAACCAAACCTCGCACTTCTTCTTTATTCTTTCTTATACTACTAGGGACTAACATGCTTCAAAGCTAATTTAGACCTCCTTATCAATGATAATTTACAGGAATACTACATATATGATTAATAGAAACTTATGCTAATTAAAATTTATATAAAACCTAAAAATAAAAACCATAGATATTTATACAGAAAGTTACTTTGTCTAATTTTCTATTTATTTGTGAAAACTGATTGCCCTATTAAAATTCTTTTTTATAACAAGAATACACAATCATAAGTTTCTATTATTCATACCTTTAGTTTTCCTATAAATAATCCCTGATGAGGTCGAAATTGGCTTCGAAGCATGTTGGTCCCTAGCAGTATAAGAAAGAGTAAGGAAAGAGTGCGAGGTTTGGTATTGGTTGACTCACCCTTTTCCCTCTCTTTTTACCTTTGTTATGTAATTGTCTCTGAATTTAAGAGAAAAGGGGAAATTTTTCGAGAATAGGGGGAAACGCAGGGGAATAGTTGAAATAGTGTAATCCCTGAAATTTCTATATAGGGTAACTTTACAAAAACATTTTCTAAATATATTTTTTTCCCATTTTTTTTCTCAACATTGATTTCACAAATTCTACGGTCTTGGCAGATTTTTTGCATCGCAGATGTTTTTGGTGGGATTTAATAATATTTGATCGACAAATGGGCTAGTGTGCATTTGCGGTCGATGACTTGTGTGAGTGAAAAATAGGCTACATAGGCTGAACGGAACGGAAATTTACTGCCTCGAACAAAGTTTCCTTGTAAGTTGTTTGTTACGTTTTAACGCACGTTCGCGACGGTGGCAAGCCAAAGCAGAAAGAAACTAATAAAAAAAACCCATAAAAATTGTGATTGCCTGACTTTAAAACGGAAACAATAAAGAAAGAAAATGTCACTCGTGTGTTACTTTTTTTCTCAAGGGAGAATTCTGTTTAAAAAATCAAATCATTAAATTTCATGAGCTCATGCAAACTCAACAGTTATCTGAGTATCAAGTGTAAAAGTTGGACATGTTCAGACATGTTTTGGCTCTTGGAGAATATCTATATTTGTTCAGAAATTCTTCCAGAAAAAACGATATAGCTAGATCGCGGCAGGCTAGGGAAAACCCGGAAATCAGGGAAAAGTCACGAATTTTGAAAAAAAAATTCAAAAGTCAGGGCATTTCTGTATGAAACACTTTAAGTAACTCTCAAGAATAATCAGGGCTGCCGAACAGTCACTTTTAGTTAATTTTTTTCTCAAATCACTTTTCTTTCAATAAATTAGCCCATGGGTTAACCACCTATTTCTGAAATTTCTTAAAATTCGTTTGAAATATTTTAGGGTATTTTAAAACATTCCAAGACACCTTTAACAGATGTTAATAAGTTGAAGGGATTTCAAAGGATTACAAATATTTGGGGTATTTAAAAATATTCCAAGGTATTTTCAATCGATTTTAAAATTTTCAAGGCATTCACGATTTAATTATTATTGATGGTATTTTTTAAAAGGGAAAATTTTTTTGATTATGAGAACGATATTAAACATATTTAAATTGTTTAACAAATATTTTTGTTTCTCGGACTTTTTTATATCGCCGTAAACGAATGGAGATGATCAGAGTTGGATTTTTGTTTAATCTTATAAATTCCCTACTGAGAATCCAATGACTATTAATTTGCCAAATATTATTTGCCAATGGGAACCCGTTTTCGAAAAAATCAAGTTTTATGGAAAGTTTTTTATGGATTGAAATGTTTATATTTTAAATTCAATTAAAAAATTTTTTCTGCACATTTGAAATAATTGTATTTTCAACAGTTAAAAAGTCAATTGTTAATTATCTTCAATTTTCAACAGTTGAAAATTCAATGTTCAATGTTCTTCAATTTTCAACAGTTAAAAATTCAATTGTTTAAAATTGAAGAACATTCAAAATTTAATTACTAAAAACTGAACAAAATTATACATTGAATTTTCAACTATTAAAAATTTAAGACAACTGAAAGTTGGGTTTCAACTGTTGAAACTTGAAAAAAATTGAATTTTCAACTGTTGAAAATTGAAGGAAATTGATAATTCAATTGTTGAAAATTGAACAAAATAAAAAAATAAATGTTCAACTTTTGGAAATTTAAGAATTTATGAAAAAGTCATTATTCTTTCAATAAATTAACCCATGGGTTAACCACTTATTTCTGAAATTTCTTGAGTTCTTTTAAAATATTTTAGGGTATTTTAAAAGATTCCAAAAAATTTGATCAGACTTCAATAATCTAAAGGGATTTCAATGGATTTCGAATATTTTAGGGTATTTTTGAAAATACCAAGAAATTTTCAAGATACTTAAAAAATTTCAAAATATTTGAAATATTTTCGGGCAGTTTTCAAAAATTCCAAGGATTTTTCAAGAGTTTTTCGAGGTTTCAAGAGATTTCAATATTTTGAAGGAACTTCAAAAATTTTGAAATATTTTAGAGTAATTTAAAAGATTCCAAGGCATTTTCAAGAGACTTATCAATTTTCAAGGTATTTCCAAGGATTTTAATAATTTTAAGGGATTTTAAAAGCTCTCAGGGTATTTTAATCAGTTTTCCAAGAATTCAGGAAATATCAAATTTGATATAATTTTATCGGATTTTATCTGAATTCTTTTCAATTCTCTTGAACTCACTCAATTCTACTCAATACAATGGATTTTTTGTTATATTCATCTTGAAGTCTTTTTTAATCACATTGAATTCTTAGAAATTTCATCAAATTCTTTCAAATTCCCTTAAATTTTTCTGAAATCATTTCAAACTTACTGACTTCAATGAATTTTTGCATATTTTTGAAATGTTTTCAATTGAGCAGCATCTTTTTTATTCACCATGAATTCTTACGAATTTTATCGAATTCTTCTTATTTTCCTTAAATTCCTCTAAATCCACTTCACTTTTATTGAAATCAATAGAATATTGAAAAAAAAAAATTTCAATTCATTTGAATCATTTTGAATTTAACTTCAATTGTTTTGAAGCCTTACGAAACAAATTCTTTTAAATTCAAAAGAAAATTAGTCGTATTATTAATGCACAACTGCACATTAGTCACTTGTTGGGTTAAAAATCTATACATTTAAACTCATAATTGTTTTCTTTCATTCATAAAAGATTTTATATTAAAAATTTTACAATTTGGTCTTTAAATATTGATGGTCAGGTAAAATGATAAATTAGTCAGGAAGAAGAATTCAGTGAATTTTGAAAATGAAGTTTTGCAGCCACCCCATATAGTGGCATATAAAATTCAGGAACATCCTTGATTTGCATGTGTTACAAGGGCGTTTATGAGATTCGAAATTCGTCGTTTCCTACATCGCAGGGAGGGTCGAGATTCGTACAAAAAGGGAAATGAGGAACAAGATTTCCATTTTCCGTAAGGGAATCAGTCCTGATTTATTTCTCTGAATTCGATTTAGGGGAAAATAAACTTACGGAGAATTCGATATTTGCAGGATACAGTCTTCTGAGGGTTAGCAAATTTGCGGAAGTGTTCAAGAAAATCAAATTGTATGATGGACTAGGGGAAACCTCTCTATAGTGGATAATGCAACCTACAGTTGATAATCATTCATTAAAAATACTAACATATGTAAAATAATTAATTTAATTCAATGAATAGTTGAGACACTTCACCTTTCCATAATTTAAAATTAAAATTAATTGTTTTTCTTTCATTTGTCCTCTTAATTAATGATTATCCACTGTAGCTTGCATTATCCACTGTAGGGAGGTTTTGCCAAGATTTAAATGACTTAATTTTCAATTTTACCAAAAATAATAAAGATAATAAAGAAAGTCGTAGGTCAGGGAAAAGAGAAAATCAGGGAAAAGTCAGAGAATTAAAAAAAAAGTCGTTTGACGAAACTCTGATATAATATTGTTGTTATTTATTTGCCTTTTATATCTATCTCTTTTTTCAGTTGCTTCCTCCTGACGAATATATTTTTAGTTAAAAATTTTATTTTTTGGTTGCAAATTCCAAAATTATTTAAACATGCATATTTTTTGGTTGACTCTTCAACTGTTTTGGTAGAAATGCCATATTTTTTGGTTAAAAATGCAACTGTTTGGTTGAAAATGAATCTTTCTCAGTCGAAGATTCAAATATTTTGTGTGAAAATTCATCTTTTTTGCTGAATTCGACTGTTCTTATTATGTACAATTAAATTTATTTTAGTAGAAAATTGATCTCTGGTTGAAAATTCGTTTTTTTATTGGTTGAAAATTAATTATTTAACTGAAAATTTAACTATTCCAGTTAAAGATTCATCATTTTAGTTGAAAATTCATCTCGTTAGTTGAAAGTTTAACTACTTTGTTGAAATTTTTTTTCAAATTAATATTTTAATCTGAAAATGTAATTAATATTTTATTTTTGGTTGGCAATTGATTTTTGCTATTCAAAAACACAAATAATTGGGTAAAAGATGAACCAGTTTTTGACAAATTTATTTTTTTATTGAAAACTTAATTATTTTGTTGAAAATACTTTTTATTTGGTTCAAAGTTAATTCCTTTAACTTAAAATATAAATTTTCCATTATTTGTTGAAAATTGATCTTTTTTAGTTGCAAATACGTCTTTTTGGATAGAAAACTAATCTTATTGGTTGAAATCTCTTTTTTGGTTGAAAATGTAACTGTTTGGTTGAAAATTAAATTATTTATTGAAAATTTATATTTATATGTTGAAAATTCAACTGTTTTATAGAGAATTCGTCTTTCATTTCTTAAAAATTCGTCTTTTTCATTCGGAAAATTCGACTTCGCGGTTGAAAGTTGAAATACTTTGTTAAAACCATTTTTTTTAAGATTCATAATTTTAGTTGAAAATTCACTTGTTTGATTGAAAATTCGTATTTTTGGTAGAAAAATAATATTTCGGTTAAAAAATTCAACTGTTTTGTAGAAAATTCTTCCTTTTGGTTGAAAATTGGTCTTTTATGGGGAAAAGTTTAACTAGTTTGTTAAAAAATTCATTTTTATTTGAAAATAAATCATTCCTTTGGTTGAAAATTTGACTATTTCATTAAGCATTTTTTTTTTAATAAATCCTTTTAAATAGAAACGTATGTTTTTTAGTTGAAAATTCAACTATTTGTTTGAAAATTCATGTATTTTATTCAATTATTTTGTTGAAAATTCAACTCTCTTTGGTTGAAAGAAAATTTTGTTGAAAACTTCGTTGTTTTTCTATGTAGGTAGAAAATAATAGAATTTGGTGCAGAATTAAACTATTTTGTTGAAAATTTAAATTTTTTGTTAATACTTCAAGTATTTTGTTGGCAATAATTTTTTTTGTAAAATGAAACAAATTTTTGGTTGAAAATTTAACTCTTTTGTTGAAAGTTCTTTTTTTTTTGTTGAAACATCAACTACTATGTTTTTTGTTGAGTATTCATCTTATTGTTGAAAATTCAACTTTTCGGGTTGAAAATTCAACTCTTTGGTTGAAAATGTAACTATTTTATTGAAAATTATTTGTTGTTGTTGAAATATTAACTATTATGTTTCTTGTTGAGTTTTCATCTTATTGTTGAAAATTCAACTGTTTTACAGAGAATTCGTCTTTTATTTGTTAAAAATTCCTCTTTTCCGATCGAAAAATTCGACTTCTCGGTTGAAAGTTGAAATACTTTGTTAAAAGCCATTTTATTGTTGTTGAAGATTTATAATTTTAGTTGAAAATTCATGTGGTTGGAAATTCATATTTTTGGTAGAAAATTAATATTTGCAGTTTGAATATTCAACTGTTTTGTAGAAAATTCATCTTTTAGGTTGAAAATCTGTCTTTTATGGGGAAAAGTTGAACTACTTTGTTAAAAATTCATTATTTAGTTGAAAATGAATCATCCCATGGTTGAAAATTGGACTATTTTATTAAGAATTCATTTTTTTAAATAAATTTTAAAAAATAGAACATTTATGTTTTTTAGTTAAAAATTCAACTATTTGTTTGAAAATTTATGTATTTTATTGAATTATTTTGTTAAAAATTCAACTCTCTTTGGTTGGAAGAAAATTTTGTTGAAAAATTCGATGTTTTTCTATGTAGGTAGAAAATAATAGTATTGGGTTCAGAATTAAATTATTTTGTTGAAAATTTAAATTTTTTTGTTAAGAATTAAAGTATTTTGTTGAAAATTATTTTTTTTTTTGAAATATCAACTACTATGTTTTTTGTTGAGTATTCATCTTATTGTTGAAAATTTAACTATTTTATTGATAATTATTTGTTGTTGAAATATCAACTATTATGTTTCTTGTTGGGTATTCATCTTATCGTTGAAAATTCAACTTTTCGGGTTGAAAATTAATCTTTTTGTTAAAAATTCAACTTTTTGGGTTAAAAATTCATCTTTTTGTTAAAAATTAAATAATTTTTGTTTAAATTCTATTATTTCGTTAAAAATTCGTCCCTTTGGATTAAAAATTCATCTTCTATCGTAGCAACAATCTTTTTGCGTTAAAACGAAAAAATAAATTGAAATTTTTTAAATATGATTGCGAGATTGTTTTATTCCGTTTATAAAAGATTCTTTGTTAAAAATGTTCAACGATTCAAATTTTGAAATTTTGAAAATGAAGTTTTTTGCCCTCCCTGATCAGGATCCTTTGTGTATGTGAAATTATACATTGTAATTCACTGTTTCAACCGAAGCCCTAATTTAGTCTTTGTCTAACAAGGGTGAGTCCGGAAACCTCCCCCTGTTTTGGGATACAGTTACCGGCTTGTAACAATCACCTTTCCCACAAAGACTAATCAGGGTTCTCGAATAATTACCCCAGGGTCTTTGAGCCTTCCAAACCACAAAATCTCACGTATACTCTTAAAAGCATTTTTAGTGCCATCGAATTTCCCTCAACTCGAGATTCCAAGCACACCACTTTTCTCTCAATGGTCCCTAATGAGTTCTTGATGAATGATGATGCATGAGGCATGAGGCCACTTTTCATCAAATCTTTCTCCACTATCTCAATTCGTTAAAAAGATGTCTAAGTGAATAGGATTCAATATAACATGCTAATCAAGCAAAACGTTTAGAATGAAATATGTACTCCCACTCATTAAATTAATACTTTTATTAATATTATATTAATATTTTATTTAAAATTTTATTAATTTTGTTTTAATCATTTTGCTCATATATTCAATCCTGGCAAGTTTTATAATAACAAAAAGGGCTTTTTAAATTTTTTGTTCTTTGTTCAAAATTAATTTTAATAACGGAAAATTTAACTATTTCATTTTTAGATGAATATTGATCTTTTTTAGTTGAAAATTCTACTATATGGTTGAACTCCTTTGTTAAAAATTCTGTTTTCTGGTTGAGGAATCTTGATTTTAGTTGAAAATGGTTTGGTTAAAAATTTAACTATTTCGTTGAAAATTTATTTTTTTGGTTACATTTTTTTTTAACTAAAAATTTAACTAACTTATTTTTGGTGGAAATTTGTCTTTCTTAGTTGAGAATTAATGTATTTTGTTGAAATTTCATTTTTTTTATAGAAAAATAAAATTATTGCTGGAAAATTCATTTTTTTTGGTTGAAAATTAATCTTTTTGTTAAAAATGCATCTGTTTGGTTGAAAATTGAACTATCTTGGTGAAAAAATAAACTACATTGAAAAAAAAAAATTGTTGAAAATTTTGACAATTTTGTTCGTGTATTTTGTTAAAAAATTGTCTTTTCTGGTAGAAAATTTATCTCCTTGCTTGAAAATTCATCTTTTTGGTTAAAAATTCTTTTTTTGTTTGTTGAAAATTTAACTATTCCATTTTTGATTGTAAATTTATTTTTTCAGTTGAAAATTTTACTTGAAAATAATTAAATTTTTTTTTGCAGAAAAATCATCTTAGATGACAATTCTAGTACTTGGTTGAAAGTTGAACTACTTTGTTAAAAATTCGTCTCTTTGGTGGAAAATTGAACTATTTTGTTGAAAAGTCGTTGTTTCTTGTTCAAAATGTATTTTTCAACTGAGAATGTAACTATTCCAGTCAATAATTCATCACTTTAGTTGAAAATTCGTCTCTGTTTGAAAATGGGACTATTTTGTTAAAAGTTCCTTTTTTTTTGTTAAAATTTAATCTTCAACTGAAAATTTAACTTCATCATTTTCGGTTGAAAATTTACCTTTTTTAATTGAAAATTCAACAATTTGGTTCAAAATGTATGTATTTTGTTAAAAATTCGTCTTTTTCGTTAAAAAATTAATCTTTTGATTGAAAATGTATGTTTTTGTTTGAAAATTCAACTATTTTTTTTAAACTTAATCTACTTTGTCGAAAATTTGACTTTTTGTTAAAAAAATTAATCACTTTTGGTTAAAAATGCAACTGTTTGGTTAAAAATTCGTCTTTTTTGGTTGACTTCAACTGTTTTTATTTGAAATTAAAATCCGTCTGGGTTGAAATATCAACTAATAAATTTTTTGTTCACTTTGTTAAAAATTCATCTCCTTGTTGGAAAATTGAGCTATTTTGTCAAAAATTCCTTTTTTTTGTTAAAATTTAATCTTCTTCAACTGAAAATTTAACTTCTTCATTTTTGGTTGAAAATTTACCTTTTTTAATTGAAAATTCAACAATTTGTCGAAAATTTGACTTGTTAAAAAAATCATCTCTTTTGATTAAAAATGCAACTGTTTAGTTGAAAATTCGTATTTCTTGGTTGACTTCAACTATTTTTATTTTTGAAATTAAAATCCGTCTGAGAGGAAATATCAACTAATACATTTTTTGTTGAGAATTCATCTTTTTTGCCTAAAAATCTACTTTGTAGAAAAGCCAACAATTTTGTTTCAAAATCATTTTTTTGGTTGAAGATTCTTCAATTTAGTTGTAAATTCATCTCTTTGGTTGAAAATGTAACTATTTTGTTGAAAAATTGTTGTTTCTTGGTTGAAAATTTATTTTTTAACTGAAAATTTAACGATTCCAGTTAACAAAAACGAAACACGTAAATTGTTGAAAAAATGTTAGTCTTTGAAATCGAATAATTTTTAATTAAAAATTTCCATTTCCGGTGTAAAATGCTAACATATAACCTAAAATTGTTGAAAATTGGAAATATTGATGATTTTTATCTTAAAATACTAATTTCCGGAGAAAAAAGTAACACAACCTAAAATTTTTAGAAATTTTAAGTCTTCTTCGAAACTTTACGATTTTGTATTAAAATTCTTTTGTACAAAATACTAATTTCCAGGGGAAAGCTCTAACAAAAAATATGTATAATATTTTCAATAATTTATTCGATTTTTGTTGCGCAAACAATTTGCTTTTGCTTTTTTTCTGAATCGTAGTTTATCTAAGCGGTTCATAGTTTCTTTATTAATGGCCGCCAGTTTCTTATAATTCTTGAAAAATTCATCGCAGCTTAAAAAAAAAAGAAAATGGAAAAAATTCTAAAATATAGGGATTAAAGGGGATTTTTAGAAAAATAGGGGGAAAAGAGGAAATAAGGGATTTGATGTTAACTGGTTTCATAGATCAGGATTTAGATTTGAGCAAATGTAAACAAATTTTTGTTTTTATGTTTTTTTGCTGTTTCAATCTCACAATTTCTAAAGAATTACTATACTGATTTTTTAATGGCTGGTCAGTAACCTGTCAAGTTTAATTTTAGTCAGTTGAAAATTGTTCCGAAAATCTAAAAAAGATCCAAAATACATGATTATTCCAGATAAGAATTCTTGGTAGCATTTTTTATTGTACTTGGCGGCGATTCGCTATTGCGAATCTTGATAGGCTATTGGATAGTTTCAAGTACAAAACATTATTGTAAAATGTGGTAGAATGAATATTATAAGAGTAAAATCGAGTAAAATGAAGGGAACAAAATTCCAATCTTCATTCCAAACCACTTCCCTGAAAAACCAGGGCTTATCGTTCCGAAAATCAGGTAACTGAGGTAATGATCTCGTTTTCAGCCAAGAGAATCCGGAACAAATACGGTGGCCCCTAGACACTTTACATCACCGATTATCAAGATACACGGAGAAAGAGCGGAGAACGAGTGGAGAGCCGAGAACGAGTAGCGAGCGGAGAACGAGTAGAGAGTCATCGAGTACTACACGGATCAGGGAAATCTCCAGAAGTCCACCTTCTTATCCTCTTTACTCGTCACTTTTTTTTTTTCGCCTCTCTCTTTCTGTCTCTTCCCCAGGTGAGTCACAACAGGCTAAAAAGGATGTGAACGGAAATTGAAGGTGCAAACGAGTACGAATCTGATTCTTGGCGAGCCACTTGGCTTTGACTGATTAAATGCGAGACGCTCAGAAATGGAATTTGCCATGTATGTTCTATATTTTATACGGTTTCAAAGTTAAAAGTATAGTATCAAACTTTGAGACCGTCTCAAAGTTTTGTTATTCCAGAATCGGCTTTTTCCAAAATTCGATGAATCCAAATTGAAAAACCTTTGTACCAAATTAATAATCAATCTAACAGGATGGCCGCTTTTATCTAGGAAATCGTCTCATTAACCATTTTTCAAACTTAAGTATAATGTTATAATATTTTTTTTGCTAAAAGTAAATAGGAAGATCAATGCTTTAGTTATTTTAATATTTAACCGCATCCATTTAAAAAAAATTATTTAAACATCAATAATTTTTTAATTAAATTAGTTATTTAAATTTTATTTCCAGATTCTGGAATTCCCTGACTTTTCCATAAACAATTTTTCATAACATTTTTAATTTAGGCTCTTGTATATATAGAATAAAACAATGTCAATTAGAATTTTCAAAATTTATTATTATTGATTAATTATTGATTATTATTAATTTATCATTATTTCCCTAAACAAGAAAAATAAGAAATAATCTGTTCCCGAAATGGTATAGCTCACATCAAACTAGCAGAATGTGTTCCTTATAACAAGACAAATTCAACAAAAAATTTGGAAACCATGTAATTCTTTGTTTTTTGTAAAAATATACTTCTTATATTTTCAAACAAATCCTTGTCATTTTGTTAATTTTGAGCTGTTCACAGATTTTTTGGCGGAAAGGATAGTAAAACCTCGCCATAATTTGAAAAAAAAATTGAATATCTGAATTAGGTCAAAAACTAGAAGGAATTTTTGGTTGTATTATGGGACTTGAAGTATATGTAGAACCTGCCTGATTTCAAATGGATCCTATAATTTCTTTTTTAAATATCTGGGCTACTAATTTTATTTTTAACTGTTAATTAGAAAAATCATTTCCTGGTTTTCTCCCGGTAAATTGGTTATTTTTCCAGCCAATTTAAAAGAGTTACAAAAATTTGTACGATTTCAAACAATTCTTAAAGATTTAAAAAATTTCTGAACATTTTAAAAGATTTCATAGATTTCTGATTGGGAACAGGGCATTTTGGAAAAAGCATTATAATTCAGAGTTGAAATTTGTATAATTTTCTACCAAAAAAGACAAATTTTCAACAAAATACATGAATTTTCAACCAAATAGTTGAATTTTCCAACTAAAAAAGGTAAATTTACAATAAAAAATGGAATAGTTAAATTTTCAATTAAAAAAAATTAATTTTGAATAAAAGGAAGGATTATTAACCAAAGCGATAAAATTTCAAGGAAGAAGATTAATTTTCTACAAAAAAAAAGATGAATTTTAATAAAATACATGAACTTGGAACCAAATAGTTGAATTTTCATGATAGAAAGACAAATTTACAATCAATAGATGGATTAGTTAAATTTTCAGCTAAAGAAAAATAATCTTAAAAAAAATGAATTGTGAACAAAATAGTTAAATTTTTCACCAAAATAGTTCAATTTTCAACCAAAGAGATTAATTTTCAACCAAATAGATCAATTTTCAAGCAAGAAGATTAATTTTATACCATAAAAACAAAATTTTAACAAAACCTATAAACTTTCTACTAAGATAGACAAATTTTCACCAAAAATCAAATAGTTTAGTTATCAGTTTAAAAATAAATTTTTAATAAAAAAATGAATTTTCAACAAAAGAGTTGAATTTTCAAACAAACCATTTTCAACTAAAATCAAGAACCTTCAACCAGGAAAAACAAGTTTCTAATAAAATACTTCAACTTTCAACGAAATAGTTCAATTTAAAACAAAAAAAAATAATAATTTTCAACCAAAATAGTTTAATTTTAAACACTAAAAGACGAATTGTCAACAAAATAGTTTAATTTTCAACAAAAAAAAAAGACTTTTTAACAAAACTGTTGAATTTTCTACAAAGTAAATAAATTTTTCACCAAATAATTGAATTTTCAAGCAAGAAGATTAATTTTCTACCATAAAAACGAAATTTTAACAAAATCTATAAATTTAAACTAAGATAGACTCACCAAAAATCAAATAGTTTAGTTATCAGTTTAAAAATAAATTTTTAATGAAAAAATGAATTTTTAACAAAAAAGTTAAATTTTCAAACAAATCATTTTCAACTAAAATCAAGAACCTTCAACCAGGAAAAACGAGTTTTTAACAAATTAGTTCAATTTTTAACCAAATAGTTTAATTTTCAACAACTAATTAATTTTCAACCAAACTAGTTTCATTTTTAACCCTAAAAGACGAATTGTCAACAAAATAGTTTAATTTTCAACAACAAAAAAAAGAATTTTTAACAAAACTGTTGAATTTTCTACAAAGTAAATAAATTTTTCACCAAATAATTGAATTTTCTACCAAGAAGATTAATTATCTAACAGAAAAAATGATTTTTCAACAAAATACACCAATCTTCAACCAGATACTTGAACTTTAAACTAAAAAAAAATCGATTTTTAACCGAAAATGGAATGTGTGAATTTTCAGTTATAAAATAGTTCGATTTTCAACCAAATAGACGAATTTTTAAGCAAGAAGATTAATTTTCTACCATAAAAACGAAATTTCAACAAAATGTATAAATTTTAAACTACGATAGACAAATTTTCACCAAAAATCAAATAGTTTAGTTATCAGTTTAAAAATAAATGTTTAATAAAAAAATGAATTTTTAACAAAAGAGTTAAATTTTCAAACGAACCATTTTCAACTAAAATCAAGAACTTTCAACCAGGAAAAACAAGTTTGTAAAAAAATACTTGAACTTTTAACCAAATAGTTTAATTTTCAACAAAAAATTAATTTTCAACAAAAAAAATGACTTTTTAACAAAACTGTTGAATTTCCTACAAAGTAAATTAATTTTTCACCAACTAATTGAATTTTCTACCAAGAAGATTAATTTTCTAACAGAAAAAATGATTTTTCAACAAAATACATCAATCTTCAACCAGATAATTGAACTTTAAACTAAAAAAGATCAATTTTTAACCGAAAATGAAATGGGTGAATTTTCAGTTATAAAAATAAATTGAAAAAAAAAATTTCAACAAAATAGTTAAAGACTATTTGGATTAGCTATGTAACTTACTCCTAATCACCTGGACTATAAGGAATTACTCTGAATTTTAAGTGGATTACTCCAGATAAGAAATGGATTACTCTGGATTACAACGGATTACTCCCGATTACCAGTTTGGATAACCGAGAGGTCCAGCGGATTACCAGAGTTGTTTCCTCCTCAGTTTTTCACTTAATGAAACATTATAAATATTTCAACTAATTTCTATTGGCGACTTTTGAAACAATTAAAAGCGGTTTTTAACTAAAAACGTTAGAAATTTCAGGTCAATTAAGAAATTCTCTGTTTTTCACGGTCACAAAAAATTTCCGGTCATTTTGCGGTTTCCCGGTCCAGCGGCCACCCTTATCTAATTATCCACCATGTCGTCGATAAATCTATCAAAAGATGTAATATCATCAGAGCCAATTTCTCAAGTCTAACACACATTTCATCTAATATAATTTGATTGCTCCACTTCCTTCCTTCGGCATCAATGATGGGGTGAATAAATCCCCCTTCATGTCCTGACGCCCAATATTATGGTTTCAGGGCCTTTTCTAACTTCCACAGCCAATTTAACTTTGGCATCTTCCGATCAACTTGTTTCGCGGACTTTTCTCCTATAATTCATTCAAAGCAGACAGTTATCTTTATATGTTACTGTACATCTAGTTTCCCGTTTAATTCCCTCTCTGACAATAGAGTGTGGAGAGCGACACGCCGATTACTCACCGAGTACAGAGTTCATCCAATTTAGCAACGATGACGTCAATAATCATCAGCTGTGGCTGATGATTGTATGCAGTCAGTGTTTCACTCGATCACACGGTCATCCAATGACAAGCTGCAATAATTTTAGGACTGACAAAGTGCATAAAAATGTGCCTACATTTTTCATGCCTAGAGTAGTAGACAAGATTTTTTTTTTAAATTGAGAAGAGTGATAGAGGTTTAGGATTAGACTTCAGACTTTAGAGGAAGAGGACATCTCAGGGTCAGCTTCTTATTGAGCTGTCTAAGATTTGTCTGGCTTCAGACTTACAAACATTGAAATCTATTCAAGTTTTGAAAGCTTGGCCACCCTCGAACATGAACGAATCGACAGAACCTTTCGGCCAGTCAGGAAAACAAATTAATTAACTTTAAGTGGAAAAGTTTTCAAATCTTTAGGACTGATACATTAGGTTGAGAAAACAAACCTATACTTTGCAACCCTCTTCGAGGTTTAGAGTTTAGACCGTAAATCCAAAATTCAAAACTTTTACAAATTAGCCTTAACGTTTTTCAAGGTTGTTTCAACAGCTTAATAGATTTGCAAACATTTTAGAGGTCCGCAACCTTACATTTTTTGATAATTAATGTGTTCACAAATAGCTTAAAGGAAAAAATTGCAAAAGTATGTAAATTTGCAACCTTTTTTGTTGTATGGAAAGTATACTCTTTCTACATGAATTAAAGTAATACATTTTATATTGAGTATATATCTAACACAAAGATTGCAAAAGTTTTGAAATTTGATTGCAAATTTTGAAATAATATCCAGCATTTCATACTAACTTTGCAAGACCACCGAAAATACTAAACCTTGTAAAGTTAAGAATAGTTGAGATAAAACAGCCTAGTGCTTTATTAATTCACAAATTATTATTTGATTAAACAAATTGTTTTCCTTGTCAAGCGTGAAAAAAGTTAATATTTTTCGAGATAAATAATACAGTTCATTAATTTCAAGAGTAATATTTTTTGTTTCAGATACTTTACAACTGTTTAAACAATTTCTATCTGTAAAATTGTTTTTCCATCATACCGTGAAAAGTGATCATTTTCTACAATAAATAACACAATTAACGAATTTTCAGCATAACATTTTTTGTATAAGATATTTGGCAAGTATTTAAATAATGTTTATTTGCTTAAACCATTTTTTCCCCTATAAATATTGAAGTTATTATTTTCTGAAATTAATTAAGCATGTATATGAGTGCTAAGAGTGACATTTTTTGTGAAAGACAGTCGCTTATTATTCTGTATTTTTTATCTTAGAACTTATAATCTAATTGTTTAAACAATGTTGATTTTTTAAAATAATTTTTATCAGTACGTTATGGATAGTGTTTCAAATCGATTTTGTTAAGATAAGAAAATACGCGAAATAGTAGTAGCAGAGATTCGAAAAAACTAGAATTTTCTCCACCTTTTCTGTAAAATGGCGCAAGTGATATAAATTGTTAAAATAATTTAAGTTATTGGGTAATATTTATTACTTAAAAATTTTTCAAGAAGTGACCGTGGGAGAAACAACTGCTAAAAATTCGGTCCAGCGGAGGTGGTTTACCCTGGATTATATCCAGTTACCTCTATATACAGAATTACCCTGGATTACCCAAGAGTATTCCGGGTTACATAGGATTACCCTGGATTACATAAAATTATAGTGAATCATTCAGCCCCGAACTAGACTCACGCGTATGGTAATTTTTCTGGTTTACCAAGAATTACAAGTGGATTACCTAGAATTAAAAGTGGATTGGCTAGGATTTAAAGTGGATTGGCTAGGATTAAAAGTGGATTAACTAACATAACCAGTGGATTATTCCAGATTATAAGTGATTTACCTAGGGTTACAAGGGGATTACGTAGGAATACAAGTGGATTGCCTAGTATTACACTGAATTACTACTAGGATTACTCCACATTACAAGGGGATTGTCTAGAGTTAAAAGATCGATTACCTAGGATCGCAAGTAGATTACCTAGAATTTAAAGTGGATTGACAAGTGGATTATCAATGATTGCAAGTGGATTGCCTGGAATTGCATGAAAGTGAATAGGATTAAAAGTGGATTACCCAGAAATAAAAGTGGATTATTCCAGATTATAAGCGAATTATCTAGGATCACAAGTGGATTGCCTGGTATTACACTGAATTACTTAGATTACTCCAGATAAAATGTGGATTATCTGGGATAACAACTGGATTGTCTAGGGTTACAAGCGGATTTTCTATGAGTATAAGTGGATTATCTAGGTCTAGGATTACAAGTAGAATATTTTAAATAACAAGTGAATTATAAAGGATTACACTGGATTACTTCAGACTGCAAGTGGACTACCTAGGGTTTCAAGTGGATGACCTAGGATTACAAGTAGATTATCTGGGATTACACTGGATTACTCCAGATTACAAGTGGATTACTTAGGATTGCAAGAGAAATAACATTGCCTAAAAATGAATTGATTATGATTAAAAGTGGATGGATAGGATTACTGCAGATTACAAATGCATTATTCCAAGGATTAAAAAATTAAAAGTGGATTACTTAGGACTACAAGTCGACTAATCCAGATACAAGTAAATTACCTAGGATTACAAGGGGATTACCAAGGATTACAAGTATATTGCCTAGTATTACACCGAATTACTTGGATTACTTCAGATAAAAAGTGGATGATCTAGGATAAAAAGTGAAATACTATGATTACAAGTGGACAGTCTAGGATTACAAATGGATTATCTAGGATTACTTCAGATTACAAGTGGATTACCTAGATTTACAAGTGAATTAATTAGGACTATAATTTGATTGGCTAGGAATACAAGTGGATTGGCTAGGAATACAAGTGGATTGGCTAGGAATACAAGTGGATTGGCTGGGAATACCAGGGATTGTCTAGGAATGCATGTGGATTATTAGGATTACTCCAGATTAAAAATGCATTATTCTTAGGATTACAGAATTAAAAGTGGATTACAAGTAGATTAATCCCGATTACAAGGGGATTACCGAGGACTACAAGTGTACTTCCTAGTATTACACCGAATTACTTGGATTAGTTCAGATAACAAGTGGATCGTCTAGGATAAAAAGTGGATCTACTATGATTACAAGTGGTTTGTCTAAGATTACAAATGGATTATCTAGGATTACTTCAGATTAAAAGTGGATTACCTAGATTTACAAGTGAATTAATTAGGACTATAAGTTGTTCGTCTAGGAATACAAGTTTATTACTAGGATTGTTCCAGATTACAAATGGAGTACTCCTAGGATTATAAGTGGATTACCTAGTATTACAGTGCATTACTAGGATTACCCTGGATTATCAGGGCGGATAATCGAACGGTCCATCAAATTACCAACGTTTTCCCCCTCTATTTTTCAAAAACTAAGCTAGTCTAGTCTTCTCTGACTGGCCTACTTCATCTTTCCATACTTGAAGAAAATTCTAATTGCTGATTTGAATGAACGGAATTGTATTGATTGTTCTTCCCGAAGTTTTAAGGAATCTTTTTGCCAACGAAAAATGAAAAGATGATAAGGGAGGTCGTTGTAAAAAGCTCTCGAAGGGGTGAAGAGGGGAGGTTGCAAAAAAGCGAATTATTGTTTCCATAGATGGCGAAGGAGTCAAGGAAGACAATGAGGAGGAGGAGGAAGAGGAGCGAAGAAAGTTGGATCTCGCGAAAGTGCAGAAGTTTCCAAGAGAGAGAGACAGAGAGACAAAGAGGGAGAGAGAGCAATGGAGGGAAGGAGGGGAGGGAGAGAATGGAAGTACGAGAATGAGACAAGGGAGAAAGAAAGAAAGAAAGAAAAACTCTGGTGGGTCCATGGGACCGAACCCGGAGAACGCACCACCCCGCGGCGCGCCCATCGCATTCCGCTGCTTTGACTCGCGCCGCGCCGCTCCAACCGAGTCAAGAATCAAACCTGCTCGCTTTAGAATCTCGTATAGGAAGCTGTGTGGCTGAGATGCTCAAGCTAAAAGCTAAACAGAGTCTGGGAGTCTAGAGACTCTAGAGTTCTACACCACCAGAACCGGGACTGTCCGACAAAGCCGCGTGCCAATTACAGTCACTCGATATAGTTCTCTAATCGAAATCGCCGATTTCCGATGCATCAGCTATCGACACTCTCGGATCTGACTTCTATTAAAAGGAGAGCTTTTAATTATAAAGCCGTTCTCGCACTCTCGAGGTTCCACCACTTCCACCAGCAAAGTTGTCCTCGCCAGAGGCTATCCTGCAATTTAGTTTTCTTTATGAGTCAGGTCTCATTCTGATTTCTGACTCACTCGCAAACGTTGAAAAAGGAAAATAAAGTTAGAGAAGAGGATTTTACCATTTTTGGCCATTTTTCTCCGAAAGGTCAGCCTCAAACATCTTCGAACTAAAAGGGACTTCGCAGCCCAAAAAGCTCTCAAAACAGGGAAAATATAGGATTATCGGGCGAAACCAATATGAAATGATTTAAATTCCTAAGATTTATAAGATGAATTTTTAGCAAAAAATATCACTTTTAACAAAGAAAGATAAATTTTCAATCAAATAGTTGAATTTAAAAAAAGAACTAATTTTTAACAAAATAGTTGACTGTTTAGCAGATTGTTGAACTGTCAACCTACAAACATCTATTTTCAACCAAATTCTCGAATTTTCAAACAGAAGAGATTAAACTTTAACCAAAAACAGCTTCATGTTCAACCAAAACGTTGAATTTTCAAGCCAAAAAAGACGATTTTTTTAGAAGACAGTTTAATTATCAACCTGAAAAGTCAAATTTTCTACAAAAAAGATCATTTTCAAACAAGAATTAAAAAAAGAATAATTTTCTATCAGACAGTTGCATTTACTACCAAATAGTTGAACTTTTAATCAAAAGAGACGAATTTTCAACAAAGAAGTTGCATTTTTAACCAAATAGTTGAATTTTCAAGCAGACAAGACTAATTTTTTTAAAGAAAGATGAATTATCAACCTGAAAATTTAAATTTTCAACAAATAAGATCATTTTCAACCAAGACAAATGATATTACCACCAAGCAGTCAAATTTTCAACGAAACAGTTAAATTTTTAACCAAATAGTTGAACTTTCAAGCCAAACGACGAATTTTTTAAAAGAAAGTTGAAGTATCAACCTGAATAGTTGAATTTTAACAAAAAACATACTTTTCCACCAAAAACGATAAAATTTTAACAAAATAGTTGAATTATAATAATTTTCAATTGCAGTTGCATTTACAACCAAATAGTCTAACTTTCAACCAAAAGAGACGAATTTCAACAAAAAAGTTGAATTTTTAACCAAATAGTTGAATTTTCAAGCCAATAAGATGAATTTAAAAAAAACAATTAAATTATCAACCTGAAAGATGAATGTTCAATCTAAAAGGACAAATATTCTATCTAAAAAGACGAATTTTGAAAAAAGCAGTAAAATTTTCGACCAAAAAAGATGTTTTTTAGCAAAATAATTGAATTTTCAAGAAAAGAATTAAATTTTTGACTAAATAGTAGAATAGTCAACATTCCCGGATAGTTGAACTTTTAACCAAATATTTGAATTTTCAAGCCAAAAAGTCGAATTATTTAAAAGGTAATTGAATTATTAATCCGAAAAGTAAAATTTTCCAAAAAAACAGCTCACTTTCAACCAAGAAAGATAAATTTGTAACAAAATATTTGAATTTTCAAGCCAAAAACTCGATTTCTTTAGAATACAGTTGCACCATCAACCTGAAAAGTTGATTTTTCAAAAAATATATAATTTTCAACCAAAACATGTGAATTTTCAACAAAATAGTTAAAGTTTCAAGAAAAAAATTAATTTTCCACAAAACAGTTGCATTTATAACCAACTAGTTGAACTTTCAATCAAAAGAGAATTTGCAACCAACTATTTGAACTTTCAAACAAAAGAGATGAATTTTTAACAAAATAGCTTAATTTTCAAGCCAAGAAGAAAAATTGTTTAAAATCAGTTAAATTATCAACCTGAAAAGTTAAATTTGCATGAAGCTAAATACTTTTCAAACAATAAAAATGAATTTTCAATCTAAAAGAACGAATTTTCTATCAAAAAATATGATTTTTTAACAAAAAAGTTTAATTTTTTACTAAGAAAGATTACTTTTGAACAAAATAATTGAATTTCCAAAAAAATAAAATAATTTTTAACAAAATAGTTGAATTGAAAAAATAATAATAATTTTCCACCAATCAGTTCCATTTACAACCAAATAGTTTAACTCTCAAACAAAAGAGAAGAATTTTCAAGTAAAAAATACAAATTTTCAACTAAAAATGGAATAGTTCAATTTTCAGTTCAAAAATTATTTTTAAACCAAACGATTACATTTGTAACCAAATAGTTGAACTTTCTATCAAAAGGGACAACATTTCAACAAAATAGTTGAATTTTTAACCAAATGGTTCAAGTAAAAAAAACATTGAACCAAACAGTTGCATTTACAACCAAATAAGAAGAGCAATCTTAAAATAAAACGGTTTTTCCATACGAGTAATAATAATAATTATTCCTCGTATACAAAAACAATTGTTGGAACTTTGGTGCTTCGACAGATGAAAAAATTCAAATTCTCGCTCTTTCAAAATTGCAAGCCTTCTAATTTTCAACTTTGCGGAATCTGAAAAAGAACCTACAATCAGTAAAAGTGACATAACTTCAGAAAAATGTTCTCCTTCAGTAGACTTGAAAAATGTTTTCTATTGGATATGGAAGAGTAGCCCTCATCAAAGGAAAAACGATATTGCAGTTTTTCGTTCTACCAGGAAAAGTTTGGCAATATTCCGTTCCTATCAGAAAAAAATACGATCGTTTCGACTTTCAGAGTCTTAAGCTCGGCAATTCTTTGGCCCCCTTTATCCTCTGAAGAAATTCAGGGGATTACGAAATGGCGTGAAATTTCCTCATCCACTTGTGTATCTTTATATGTCGGTCGTTAGTCAAATCGAAACTTTTACTGCCCGACAAGCTGACAGAGACGAAATAAGGAAGGAGAGAAAAATAGTTTTTCTTTTTCCTTCGAGTTGCATTTATACATTTATTCTATGTCGACGTGGAGAAATTGCACGTCGAGAGGCGAGACGTTATTCACTTCTGTCAGAAATATATATCATATAAAATGATAAAAAAATAAGTTACGGTAAAAGAGAAATTAAATCGAGATAAAAATAATATAATATATAGAAATAATGATAGATTTGTTGAGGCCTTTTACCAGTATTTCGATGTTAAATTTTTGTTTCTTAGCTTTGCTGATAAGTAGGGTCCTTGATCCTTATTTATCACAAATCAATTTTTCGTTTTGATGCGCTACCAATTACGCCACCGCAGTTTAGCAGTGAAAATTTTAGAACTCGTATTCACTGAATCTTAGTGGAAATTCCTATTATCGTATTTTTATTAGATGTTTGTATTTTGAGACCAGTTTATTAATTTTAAATTAATTTTAATTTTGACTGATTAAATTATGATAGATCTGTTGAGGCTTGTTACCAGTATTACAAAAATTTAACATCGACATATTGGACATAGGCCCCAACAAGTCTGTCATCATTTAACCAGTCAAAACGAGACTTAATTTAAAATTAATAAACTGGCCTTAAAATACAAACATCTAATACAAATAGGAAATTACGAATTTCCACTAAGATTCAGGAAATACAAGTTCTAAAATTTGCACTGATGGACCCTACTAATCAGCAAAGCTAATAGACGAAAATTTTTATCTTCGATCCGACGATATCTTTGGTTCATTATTTGGATCTAAAAATTCAAAAAAATGGTCCTATTGTCCTACAATTTTTGCTAATGACCAGTCGAATCTGAAATTTTGTCAGCTTGAATCAAAGAAAAATTGTATTATTTTCCTTTCATGGAAAAAATGTTGTTCGTGGTGTTCAATACGTTCCAAAATCGTGAAAAAATTAAAAATCCCATAAATCTAAAATAACGATTTTTTTTCTATCAAGGCAAAATAATAGCATGTTTCCTCGAATAAAGTTTAAGAAATTTCAGGTTCGACATAATCAACTTTTTCCAAAAAAGTGTTCATTTAACAATTTAACTCAATCCAAAAAACACGTATTTTGCACATTTTCAACAATCTCTAAATTGAGTTTCTTTCGTTAATTTATAATTTTTTATTACCGTTCATTAGCAAAAGCGGTACCTAAAAATAATGTTTCTTGGTATCGGTGGGCAACTTTTGCGAGGTATTAAAATTCAACCAGAAAAAAATGTGGAAAACGAACCGTTCTAGTTTATTGTCAAATTTCATCGTCAACGTATTCTAAAGAATTCCAAAGAATTTATGATGAATTAAAAATAATTCAAAGTTCATTCCAACAAGTGACTAATTTCTAATCCAAAACAGACTAAAAGTGACTAATGTTCATTAATAATGTGCCTGATGTTCTTTTTAATTCAAGAAAATTAAAAAAATTTCATAAATTTTATACAAATTCCAGGTGAATTTCAAAGAATTCCGAATACATTTAACAAACAAAAAATAAACAATTAACTAAATAAAATTCGAGCGAATCAAGAGGAATGTAAGGGAAATGAGAATAATTTGATGAAATTCATAAAAATTCAAGGTGAAACTCATAAAAATGCAAGGTGAATTAAAAAAACAAACAAGTGAAGTGAAAAAATTCAAAAAATATTCCACTGATTTCAGTAAAATCGTAGTGAATTTAGAATAATTCAAGGAAATGTACAAGAATTTGATAAAATGCCTAAGAATTCAAGTTGAGTTTCAGACATCAGGAGGAATTTTAAGAAAACTAAAATAAAACATTAACAATTAATTTTGAGTGAAATTGACTGAATTTAGAAAAATCAGAGGGAATTCAAGAGGCTTTGTTCAAATTAATAAAAAATGAAAAAAATATAATTGAGCAAAATTAAAAAAATCACAACATTTCCATTGAATTGTGTAAAATGGTAGTGAACAGAAGTCAGAGCGAATGAATCAGAATTGAAGTGAATTAAAACAAAATTCAACAAAATGAAAAAACAAATTTTAAAAAATGAAGCGAATTTAGAGAAATGTACTTCCCTTAATTTTCACCAAATTCACTCACATTTAAAAGACTTCAAGGTAAATTAAAAAAAAAATATTTAAAAAATCCAATGAATTGAGTAGAATTAAGGGAATTTAGAAGAATTCAAGTGAATTAAAAAAAAATCAGGGTAAATTAAAAAAAATTCAAGAAGATTCCAAAGAATTCAAAAAAGTTAAAAGAGTTGAGGGTAAATTAATAAGAATTCAGGGCAAATTCATCAGAATTTAGGTGAATTAAAAAAAATTTATAACAAAATTAAAAAAAAACTAACCAATTAAAAAAAATTCGAGTGAATTTAGAGAAACTTATTTCTGCTCAATTTCTCCAAATTCATTTGCATTTAAAAGACTCCAGTGAGAATTATAAAAACTAAAAACGCAAATCCATTGAATTGAGTAGAATTAAGTAAATTTGGAAGAATTCAAGTGAATTAAAAAAATTCAGGGTAAATTACAAAAAATCAAGAGAATTCCAAAGAATTCAAAAGAAGTGTAAAGAATTCAGGATAAATTAATAAGAATTTAGGGAGGATGCCAAATGAATTGAAAAAAATACAAAATATTTGATTGATTTAAGTAAAATTGGAGTGAATTTAGAAGAATTCAAGGGAATTAAAGAGAATTCGATGAAATTCAACCGAAATCAAGATAAAGTAAAAATAATTTCAGTAAATAGAACAAAATTTGTTTAATACAAAAAAATCCATTGATTTCAGATACATTGGTTTGAATCAAATTAGTGAATAAGAATCTGATAAAATCCATATAAATTTAAGATGAATTAAAAAGTCCTTGGGGTGAATGAAACGAAATTCAAAATCCAAAAAAGATCCATCGAATTCAGTAGATTTATAGAATATTACCAAGAATTCAGGGTGAATTAAAAATAATTCAAAGGAATTAAAGAAAATTCAATAAAATTGAGAAATCCTTGGGTTCTCCGTTTTAATTAATAGAAAGAAGTGACTTAAGTGATTTGAGAAAAAAGTGACTAAAAGTGACTGTGTGGCACTGTGGCAGCCCTGCATATATGCCCGAATAGAAAATTTAAGGGCGTGCCTAGGCCCGATTCCTGCGATTCCTGTGGATGAAATGAGATTAGGTACTCCTCTCTCCGGAAGAGAAAAATATGCCGCAAGAGAAATTAAAATACCGTTAAATATGCCGGAAGAGAAAATTAAAATCCAGCACAATATGCCGGAAGAGAATACTCAAGTTAATTTATTCCATGAATTGCAACAAAAAATCGATAAATGATTGTTAATAATGACATTAAAGTAAAAATAAATATTAATAAATTAAAAAGTTTATTGCAGTCAGCACAGGTGTCAGCCCCAGAGCAGCGATGCACGGTGATAATTCGAGATACAGTCTAACCTCGATAAGGGCAGCCTTGTTAAGATCTCGTTTCCCCTTCGTTCCGCTTGACTGAGATCGAAGACACCTCCCACTCTACAAATTGCCCTCCAGGTTTCGGAAATCTAACACTTTTTTTTAAACCATTTTACGACCGTAAAAATTGGTAAACCCCTATTTATGAATGAAACTTCAAGGTCACTTCTACAAAACCCGGAGAAGTTATGAAATTTTTAAAAAACGACTGCATTTTTTTTAGTAGCACATAAATAAAAGGCTTAATCTATCTTTCATGGTACTTGGTTGGTTGGTAAATTAGTCTGCGACTAGTATAATCTACTGAAATTCAATAGAATTGACTGGTTTAAAAAAAAAGTAGAACTGGAATTTTGTCAAAAGTAGACCTGCGAAACTTATGGAATTTTCAAACCGGATTTCCGTGAGAACCTTCGGTCAGATTCGAGCTCCCAATTCTCCTTTTCATTCGAAAATTACAATACCAAAGTTGAGAAAATGTATGCCATGCAGAAATAAATATTACAAATGATTGCAAGTGAGCAATAATTCCAAATGAAATCACATGGCAACAGCAATCTCTTCAACTGCAACTCCCTCGTCGTCCCTTCCCGTTCCCATTCAGCTATTTTATATTCCATCGCGGTCCAGCGCCTACATATATCGACTGCATCTCGAGTGCCCACTGGCCACTGCCTACTGCCCACTGCCCAGTCTCTCTGAATAGAAGGAGTAAAACAGACTGGGAGTGAGTTTGAGAGAAAGGGAAAGACGGAAAAGGAGGTTGCGAATGAGGAGGGAAGATCAGGGAAGTGGAAACGAAAGGAGAGAGAAAGAGAGAGAGAAAAAGAAAGAAAGATAGAGGAGAAAAGAGAAAGAGAAGGAGAAAGAAAGAGAACTCGATCTCGATGCTCAGGTATAACAGGTTCGTTCGCCTGGCCTCCCTTTTAAGAAAGCACCCCTCCCTGCCGCCCTCGCGTGCCAACACAATATTCACCATGCTTTCGTGAATTTGCCCAATTCTCTAACAAAAACCTCCTTTATTTTGTCATTTTTTAATAAATTCGACACGGTATCAGGCTTTGGGCTCATTTTAGAAATTCGAAATAGTGTCAATACTAGCATACATTTTGAAAAATAGTAACAAAATAGTGCCATGCAATTGTATTCTCTTCCGGCATGTTTTACCGGATTCTAACTTTCTCTTCCGGCATATTTTACTCTTCCGGAATACTTTTCTCTTCTGGCATATTTTTCTCTTCCCACGCTTATTACTTAAGGCCCCTTAATTCCCTTGAAAAATTTGAGCCCCCTAATTACCCGACCTTACTTTTAGTTTTATTTCTGAAATTTTTGGAGATGAAAGTTTGTAAAATATGAATGTTTCTCATTAATTAACAAATTGGTTCAATTTTCAAATAAGTAGTTGTGAATTTTCAACCAAAAAATATAAACTCAAAACGTAAAATATAATAGCTTATATTTTAACCAAGGGAAGATTTTTATTTTAAATTAGAAACACTTGAATTGAACCAAAAAAGAAGAAATTTCAAAAAAATACTTGAATCCTCAAAGATTTTTCAGTCAATAAAGAGTTAAAGACACAAAATTTCATCCAAATTGTAGTATTTTTAAGTCGAAAAAGATTAATTTCCAACCAAGAAGATTAATTTTCTACAATAAAAGACGAATTCTCAACAAAATACAGAAATTTTGAATCAAATAGTTGAATTTCTAAACAAAAAAACCAATTTTAAACCAAAAATGGAATAGTTACATTTCCAGTTAAAAAACTAATTTAAATTTAAAAAACGAATCTTCTACAAAACAATTAAATTTTCTAGCTAATTGTTGAATTTCCAAGACAAAAAGACGAATTTTCTATACAAAAAAAGTTGAATTTTCAACCCGAAAATATGAAATTTCAACAATTTTTTTTTTTCAACGAAATAGTTAACTTTTTAGTTAAAAAAATTAATGTTTACCCCCAAAAAGGGAAACTTCAACAATGCAGTTCAATTTTCAACCAGAGATGAATTTTCTACTAAAATTATGAATCTTCGACAAAAAAATGGACTTTTTAATAAAATTAGTTCAACTTTCAACAAAGGAGTTGAAATGTAAACCTAAAAATATGAAGTTACAATATAAATTTAAATATAAATATAAATATGAATATAAATTTTTTGCCAAAAAAGACGAATTTTCAGCCAAATAGTTGACTTTTTAGTATAAAAAAGATCACTTTTTAACCCAAAATTGAATAAATATATTTTCATTGAAAAAAAAATTTCAATTAAGAAAAGCCAATTTTTTACAAAACGTGAAATTTTCAACCCAAAAATATAAATTTTCTACTCTATAATTTTCTATTCCGGCATATACTGCCGGAGATGAATTTTTAAACTTGCTGAAATGAATCTTGAATTCTTTAGAATTTATCATAAATTCTTTTGAATTGCAAAGATGTCAAGCGCTATAGCGCTTGAAATCTTTCATCACTCATCACTCATTCACTCATCTTTAATCACTCATCACCCTAATTTTGTATTTAAAAACTCAATTGAAAAAACTCAGTCCAAATTAAAATATGTTCATTCGAGGGGCTTCAAATTGTCCAATATCATCTTTTACATACCAATACGATCATCAATTTCTATTTTGAAATAGAAAATAATCCACTGTATGAGTGACACGTACCTGAAACAAAATAAAAAGTATATCTTAGTTTTTAGTACCATAATAATTTTTTTTTAATATTCAGGATAGAAATCTAAACTTACTTTAGTAAGATATTTTAAGTTTAAATTAGGTATATACCCCTTACAAATTTTTAAATCTCATTACGTTTTTCAAGAATTTTGTATAATACCATAATTCTTTAAAATTCTTTGAACCTGTTACATTCTTCAAAATTTATTAAAAAATGATGACATCTTTGAGATTCTCTGAAATTCCGTAAAAACTGATAAACCCTGAAAATGCTTCAAACCTTTTAAAATACCCAAAACGCGTTGGAATCCCATGAAATATTTGAAACCCGTTGAAATTTTCTCAAATCCATTAAAAATCCCTGAATTCTGTTGAAATACTGTGAAATTTCTAGAAAACTTTCCAATTTTTTTTAATCCCTTGAAATGCTTTGAAATCCCGTAAATTATCTTGAAATTTGTAATATCTCTCAGAATTTCGACAACAAGTTTGAAAAGTTTAAACTCCTCTTAAAACAAATAAAACTTCTTGAAATCACTTAAAATCACTTGAAATATTTGAACTTTTTTTCTATAAAGAGAGATAAATTTTCAACCCAAAAAAAAAGAATGTTTGACAAAAGAGTTGAAAGATGAATTGCAAGTTGAATTTTTAAACAAAAATAGTAATTTTCAACCAAAAAATAATAATTCCCAACCAAAAAGATGGATTTTCTACCTAAAAAGACGAATTTTCAACCGCAAATAGTTAAATTTTCAACCGAACAGTTTCATTTACAACCAAATAGTTGAACTTTCAAGCAAAAGAGACGAATTTCTAACCAAAAAGTAGAATTTTCAACCAAATAGTTGAATTTCCAACCTACAAAGATCAATTGTCAAGCCAAAAAGAAAAATTTTCAACAAAAAAGTTGAACTTTTAATTAAAAAAAGGGGTTTCAGTAGAAAAAGAACAAATAATTAACCAATCAGTGGTATTTTAAACGCGAAATGAGGAATTTTCTACGAAACAGTTGAATGTTCAACCTAAAATTATGCGATAAAAAGAAATTCATTTTTAACTAAACAGTTTCATTTATAACCAATAGTTGAACTTTCAAACAGTAGAGACGATTTTTTTACAACAATTTTGTTATTTTAAACCAAATAATTGAATTTTCAACCTAAAATGATGAAACTTCAACCCAAAAAGATGAACTTTCAACTAAACTGATAAAAATCTTCAACCAAAAACGATAAATTCTCAACGAAGAATATAAATAGTTGATATTTCAAATTAAAAATATTTTAATAGTTAATTAATAACAGGTGAATTCATCCAAAAAGAATGAACTTTCAATAAAATATTTGAATCCTCAACCAAAACAAATTAATTTTAAACCAAAGCGTTATATTTTTACATAAAAAAGATAAATTTTCGAACAAAAACTGACGAATTTTCTACAAAACAGTTGGATTTTCAAAACGAAAAGGTGAATTTTCAACAAAAAAGTTCATTTTTAACCAAACAGTTGAATTTTCTACCCACCTGTTAAAATTTTACGCCAAAGAGATGAATTTTCTGCAAAAGGAAATATTTTAAAATAGCACTATATTCTTTAAACTCCTTTGTGATTTCTAAAATTCCATGAACTAAAATCTGATGAAATCCCGTAAATTTTTAAATCTTTAGTATCTCTTAAAACCCCCATGAAAATGTTTAAATCTGTAAAATCCTCTGAGACATCACAACATTCGTAAAAATCTCTTGAAATCCCCAGAAGTCCCTTAAAATTCCCAAAAATTCCTTAATATCTTTAAAAACCAATGATTGCTCTGATACCTTTTTAAAATCCCTTAAAATGTTGGAAATCTCTTGGAAGTTTCTTTGTATCTTGTAAAATACCCTAAAATCTTTCAAATTCTATGAAATCCCTGGAAATTTTTTTAATCTTTAAGAGTCCTTGGAGATACTATAAAATTGCGTACATCTGGTAAAATCCCTACAAATCCCTTGAAATAATTTGAAATCCCGTAAATTATCTTGAAATTTGCAATATCTCTTAAAATCCCTTGAAATTTGAAACCAAAGTGAAAAAATAGTTGCATTAGCGAGCAATTTTCAGAAAATAGTAGCATTAGTGTCATTTTTATCAAAACAGTATAGCAAAATAATTGCATAGTTAAAAAAAAGTGTGAAGGTCCAAGGCCTGCTATATAGATCTAATATTGTTAATGAACTATGAAAGAGTGGAATAAAAAGGAGAGCGAAAGATGAATTGGGCTATAGAAAAGAGGGGATTTTTGCACCTCCTCTATTGAATAGATCGGATATTTATGATAATCTGAGGAAGGGAAATTATGAAGAGCAATTTCCGGTGGTGGATCGCCAGTTTCTATTCTGACGCCTCATGGTGCGGAGAAGCAAGATAAAAAAAAGTTCATTATCCAAAAAACGCATATCCTTTATGTGGAAGGGCGATTTATATCTCGATGGAGCCGATGGGCATTGAACGCGATGCCGAGACGAGCAAGACGAGAATGTAGCTAGTGTATAGGGAGAAAAGGAAATAAAGGACTAGACTACAGGGAGAAAATAGAGCCGCCTAAAGCGCGAACTATGTTCCGCCTACCTTCAACCTTCTTTCTCTTACACTCATATAGGTACATACTCTCATCACACACTCTCTCATCTGCTCGAACTTCCTAACTTTGTTCTTTTCTCTTATTCCCTTCTTCCTCGCCGTATGTGTCTCCTCTCATCAATACCTATATTTCTTCCTTTTTTTTTCATCGACATCGACTTTCCGTTCTCTCCAAACACCTTGCAATTCTCTCTTACACTCATATAGGTACACACCTAGTACCTAAAGTCTACAATCTTTCATCTGCTCTAACTTCCTAATTTCTTTTTTTTCCGCTTCCCTTTTTCCTCGCCGTGTGTGTCTCCTCTCATCACTACCTATATTTCTTCCTTTTTTTCCTCATCCACATCGACTTTCCGTTCTCTCCAAAAACCTTACAATTCAATGTGCCGATTTATGGAACGACTTCAGATTTGAGGCCATTTCGAGGGTTTCCCAGCTGATTTTTCAGGTCAAATCAATGTATCTTATGAACGGTTTCTATTAACTCAATATATTTATTTATAAATTTTTAGGAAATTTCTCCTAACGACTGATACTCATAAGTTTAAACTCAAGGAGGTGTCACACGACGGTGGTCCGAAAAATGTTTGATTTTTTGGAAAATGAGATTCGCGTTTCTGGGTTTAAACTTAGCTTGCGGCAGATTATCAGAATTTGTTGGGGAATTTCCAACAAATAATTTCCGCTAAACAACTTTGGATTTTGATGCCCCCACGCATCCTTATGTAGACCCAATAATGCCCCGAAAAACTGAAATTGACCTTTTTTGGCAAAATTGATACCTACGAGCTCTGTTTTTACCTTTTTTGCCATACATTATTTTTTGATTCGACCACTGAAATGTTTTTAAGCATTTTTTAAAGAAATTTACAATTGTTCAAACAATTTCCACTTATTTAAATAATTATTTGTTCCTACTAACTCTTTTAAAGGTACTCATTCGTATTTATTTAAATAATTTTTATCTAAAGTGAATGTTATAAATTTATATTTCACTGTAATTAATGTGGGAATTTGTCATTTTTAAGAGCAACATTTTTTGTTGAAACCATTAGTCAATTGGTTAAACAATTTGTTAAAGTTTAATTGTACATTTTTATAAAAATGCGATAAAAAATCTGATCTTTTTTGTTATAAATTTAATAAGGTACATCGCTTATCGTTGAATAATAAAATGTTCTAAAAATTCTTTAATTAATTCTTTTTAATTTACACTAATGTTTTAGATTACAAACCTTTGCAGTTCCTTTGAGACTACTTTCATCTAATCTGCGGGATTAACCTAAGTGGAAAAAATATATAAACTTTCTTTCAGCTTTCAGAGGACCAAAAAAGTTGAACTTTTAACAACAACAAAAATATTTCTCACAAAATTGTTGAATTTTCTACGAAGTAGATTAGTTTTTAACCAAATAATTGAATTTTCAACCAAAAACATAAATTTTCATCCGAGAAGATAATATTCTATAAAAAAAAGACGAATTTTCAAGAAAATACATGAATTTTTAACCAAGCAGTTGAATTTTCAACTAAAAAAGACCAATTTCATCCAAACAGTTGAATTTTCAACTAAAAAAGATAAATTACATCCAAACAGTTAAATTTTTAACTAAAAAATATGAATTTTGAACCAAAAAATAATTACATTTTTAATTTCAAAAATTAATTTTTTACAAATAAATCGAATATTCAACAAAATACAAAATAGTCAAATTTTCAATCAAACAGATGAATTTTTAACTAAAATGAAGAATCTTCAACTGGAATAGTTAAATGTACATCTACACGGAGAAAAAAACCACACTGTTATAGTAGGCTGAGCTCTTAATATTACAGCATGAAACTTCATGTGCGAAATTGGTATGAATTTCTACCAATATTGGCATCAGGTTAGACATTTTTAGCATTAAATGTCCTATACCATAAAAGAATCAAGCGCA
>CAKNYM010045100.1:15084-35468 GCA_932195095.1 Andricus curvator | reverse complement strand
TTTGTAAGAGTACTCATACTCTAATAGGATGAGTTTTCTTACAACCGTAGCAAGGCGAAGTTCGAGCTATTTTCGCAAGGGATAACGGCTTTAAAAGCATGAAGCTTTGTACTTTTTTAGGATAAAGGGATTCCTGCTTAAAATGAATGAATTTTGTACCAAGATAGCAAGAATGAAACCTACGACAAAAGCATGACTAGTGCTCTTACTATTATAGGCATATTTTTTTCTCCGTGTACAATTAAAAAATAAAATTTCAACCAAAAAACGAGTTAAAAAAAAAAGTTAAATATTCAACCAAAGTGAGGAATTTTCAACCAACGTGAGGAATTTTCAACCAAAGTGAGAAATTTTCAACTAAAACGAAAAAATGAATTTTTTATCAAAGTAGTTCAACTTTCAACCAGGTAGTTGAATTTTCAACCGAACAGATTAATTTTACACCAAAAACGACGAATTTTTAACGAAATACATGAAGTTTCTTCAACCAACTAAATGAATTTTCAACTAAAAAAAAATAAATTTACAAAATAGTTAAACTTTGAACCAAATTATTTTCAAATGAAATCAGGAGTGCTTCAACCATAAAAATGAATTTTTAACAAAGCAGTTAAACTTTCAACCAGGTAGTTATATTTTTAACCAAGAAGATTAATTTTCTACCATAAAAAAGACGAATTATCATCAAAATACATGAATTTTAAACTAATTACTTGAATTTTAAACTAAAAATAATGCATTTTAAACCAGGCTATTGAATTTTTTACTAAAAAAGATAAATTTACAATAAAAAATATACAAGTTAAATTTTCAGTTAAAAAAATTAATTTTCAACAAAAAAAAACGAATTTTCAACAACATAGTTCAATGTTTAACCAAAGAAATAAATTTTCTACCCAAATAGTTGAATTTTCAAAGCAAAAAATCGAATTTTCAACCAAAAAATGACTTTAACAAAATTGTTTAATTTCCTACACAGTAGATTCATTTTTCAATAAAGAGTTGAAATTTCAACCAAAGACATGAATTTTCAACAAAATACATGAATTTAAATTATAAGAACCTGTGAGTCCTGGGTTCGAATCCCAGCGGACCTAGAGGGGAATCTTTTTCACAGCCAAAAATTAAAACCACTCTAGTTTATACTATGAAGATCAAAAACCGTCATAGCATCGACAAAAAACGATAACACTACGCTAGTCAACAAAAAACGTAACATCAAAATTAAATATTTAAGTGTTTTTTTATTTGATTTTTCAGTATTTTTCTGTTCGAACTATACATGTTTTTCCGTGTAATTACTCGTATATTTTTGGCACTACATATATTTGGATGCCGTCACTTTCAAAAAGAAAAGTTTGTAGTTCAAACATTGAGATCATAAAATATTGGAAGAAGGTGAATAAGATCTTATGCCTGTTGGTCATGGCAGACCAGCGGGCGCCGATTCTTATTCGTGCCAAGAAACGTAGAAGCACCGAAATACCAGAACAGCTGCATATTTATGCCGGACGAATTAAATATCATATATGTTACAGTTTGGCACCAAAGCGAGATTTCTCCTCTTATAAACGAGAGGTTAGTAGCAAATTGAAATTTGAAAAGAAAAATACAAATTCAAATTTTCAAAAAATGTAGATCAGGATGGCTACAAAACTTAATTTTCAAAATTCTCCGACTTTTACCTTATTTTTCCCTGACTAACCCAAAAAGTGACTAACATGAATTAATAATGTGACTAATGTTCTTTTGAATTAAAAAAGTCAGAAGAAATCGATGAAATGTATCAGGATTCCAAAGGAATTTTAACGAGGATAAATTAATAAGACTTCAAAAGAATTTAAGTTAAATTCAAAAGAAATCAAATGAATCGTTTAAAAAAAATTAGATTGATTTAAGTAAGATTGGAGTGAATTTAGAGGAATTTGAGGGAAATAAAAAGAACTCGGTGAAATTCATAAAAACTCATGCTGAATTTTAAAAAAATCAAGTGAATGGAAAACAATTCAAAAATATGAAAAAAGTATTGAATTTAGTAAGTTTGGAAAGAGTTTAGAAAAGCTTAAAGAAATTTAAAAGAATTCTATGAATTGCCTAAGAATTCTAATCTATTATTGCATTGAGTAGAATCGAGTGAATTTAGAAGAATTCAAATGAATAACATTTTTTTTTATGCAAAAAAATTGAAGAGAATTCAAATGAATTCAAAAAAATCAGTATAAATAATTAAGAATTCAGAACGAATTCTAAATAAATTCTAATTCTAATGAATCTTTTTAAATACCGTGATAGGTCCTAAAATCGTTCCATATCTTCTGAAATTCTATGAAATTCTTTACAGCCGCATGAAAATTTTGTTAAATTCCTTAAAATCCTTGGAAATCCCTAAACATTTTTTTAATCTCTTGAAAATGCCTTGGAATGTTTTTAAATACCCTAAAATATTTAAAATCCTTTGGAATTACTTAAAAATTTTGGAAATCTATTAAAAATACCATCAGATATTTCAAATCCTGTGAAATATTTCGAAATTTTTCAAGGCTTTTGCAAACTGGAATTTAAAAAAATACCATTAAAGATTTTAAATTCCTTGAAATCCCTCCAGATTGAAATTTTTTTTCAATTGAAAATTCCTTCGAATTTATTAAAATATCCTAAAAAAATTAAAATTCTCTCGAAAATTCTTTCAAATATTTAGAAATATGTACATTGAAATATTTGAAGACAATTGAAATCCCTCAATTCTTGTGAATAAATTTTTTCATATCTTCAGAAATCTTATAAAATCCCTTGGAATATTTTATAAAACTCTTTGGAATCTCAAAATGGCTTGTAATCTTTTAAAATACCCTAAAGTATTTCAAATCCATTGAAATATTTTGAAATATTTTAAAATCCCTTGAAACTTTTTAAACTTCTTGAGAATTCCTTAGATGTTTTAAAAATACTCAAAAATCTTAAGAATCTTTTCGAATCCCTTCGAATTATTAAAATCTATTCAAAATTCCTTGGAATTTTTATTATAAAATACCCTGAAATATTTCAAATCCTTTAAAATCCCTTGAAATTTTTTAAAGGTCTTGAAAATTCCTGGGATGTTTTAAAAATACTCTAAAACCTTAAAAATACTTTGAAATCCCTTTAAATTAGTGAAATCCTCCATATTTTCCAAAATTCTATAGTAAATTCTTTAAAACCCTGGGAACATTTTAAAATACCCTAAAATATTTAAAATCCCTTCAAATGGTTAAAATCTATTGAAAATACTTCAGACTCTTTTAGAATATTCGAAAATATTTCAAATAATTTGAAATCTTTAGAAATCCCTTGAAAATTTCGAAAGGTCTAGAAAATTCTTTTGGAATTTTTAAAAATACCCTAGAATCTTTTAAATGTTTTGGAATTCCTTTGAATTTTGTTAATATATTCAAAATTCCTGGGAATGATTTAAAATACCCTCAAATTTTTTAAATCCTTTGAAATCTCTTCAAATTGTTGAAATCTGTTAGAAATTTTGGGAGCTTTTAAAATATCCTAAAATATTTCAAAAGAATTCAAGAAAATTCATAATAAGTTAATTTATTGAAAGAAAAGTGACTAAAAAGTGACAGATGCTCAAAGTGCTTCTTACAGAAATTTCCTGAATTTTGCAATTTTTTTTCTAAATCCCTGACTTTCCCAGACCAACAAAATTTCCTGAATTTCCCCTGATTTCCAGTTTTTCCCGGACCAGCGGCCTGATGTAGATATTTCAAAACTAAACGTCCATTCCTAATTCAACTACATTCAGGTTCTATCTAAAAAAAAAACCTTTCATTATTTAAATTGAGAGTGTGTTATATCATATAATTTATGATATTACCATGGATGAATCACTCTTCAATCAACAATTCTTACATGTAAAAAGTGAAACAAATAACTATACAGAGAACAGGAGGATTTCGTAAGAAAATTGAAAGTGAACGGTTCAACCTTTACAAATTACGTTTCGCTCACTTTCCTTCCTACCCTTTTAAAAAATGCTAAAAAGATAACCGGTTGCCCGAAGCCCTTCAATTACACTAAATCAGAGAAGCGTCAAGAATTTTGCTCAAGTTTACGTTCTATCGCCGATAAGGTGGATGGAAGCTAGTTCGTAAAGAAAAACGCCAAGGTCAGCATTCCTGTGGAGTACGTGTTTCTTTACGACTTAATTTATTGACGTAATTTTCGACCGTAGACGTGTCCTATTTCTCTCCTGATTATTTAATTCCCCCTTTTTTTCATAATTGGAAGCTTTATGATGTTTTAATTAAAATTCGAAAGAATTTGCGAGAGGCGTGAAAGATGACGCAGACTTGACGCAAAAGAAGATGTTCGGAGCTTATGGAATTTCGGGGATTATCTCTATAGATTTGTCAATGTTTGCACAGCTGCAAATTATAAAAATATACGGACTTTTTTTTTGAGGCGACAAAAAATTAAGTCGCTATAATAAATCTATCGGTAATGACTTGCAAAGGACGATTTATTGCTTTGAGGAAAAGTTTTTGAGTTGAGAGATCTTGCACTTTGATTCTGATAACTTTTTCAATAAATATTCTAGTCAAAAGATTGAGATCTTGAGTAAAAGTGGTCAAAGTTTACAAAAAAAAAAAAAGAATGGACTCACCTTTAATAAAAAAAGAACAAATTTATTCTAGTCGAGACTAGTAAATCAGCGAAATATGTTTATAAATAGCATAGCAAAATGTATGGAAATAAATTCAAGAACCTTATAGAGTTATTTTTGGAATGAATTTTTAATGTATCTTTTGCTATACACTTTAAAATTCAAAACATTACTAAATTTATGTCAGATTCAGTTGATATTACTCAAAAATGAATGCTTTCAGATTTGAAATGCATTTAAATTCAAATTCAGTCTTTTGAGAAACTTGAACGAGAGGCAGTAAAAAAATTATTTATTTGAGACGGTTCTGCTGCTTCTTTCTTAGAAAAGTGGGAATGTTTTCACAAATTTTTCAGATTCAATGAACAATTTGTAAGTACCAACACGTGAAAATTGTATTTTAATTAATGTAGGAAAAAATTCTTGCATTATTCAGTCAATTTCGCCCGGAAAATTTTTAATTCCAGCCAGTAAATTTTTAATTTTCCCGGTCTTGCAATTATACTTATACGTCCAGGGTGGCCGCAATACTTCATTTTCAAAATCCCCTGTGTATTGCAATGAATTTCAAAACTTTTAGGGCATTTTAAAAGATTGTGAGGGATTTCAAGGGGTTTTATAAGGTTTATGGGATTTTACGAGATTTCAGAGGATTTAAAAGATTTAATCATTTTGAAAAATATTATACATTCAAAGATGTTTTACTCGATTTTACTCAATTTTTGTGGGATTTGTAGGGATTTTATCAATTTGAGGGGATTTCAAAGGATTTTAAAGAGTTTACGGTATTTTACAAGATTAAAAGGATTTTAAATGAGACATCAACATCTTTCAGGGTTCTCAAAAAATTTCATAGGATTTCAGAAAATTCCGAAGGATTTTTAAAAAGTTAGTCCAGGATACCAATGATAATCCAACGGATTTCTACAGATTGCATGTGATTTTGAAGATTTCAGGGGATTTAAGAAAATTGACGAGTTTTCCCGGGAATTTTTAGAGGATCTCCGCAGATTTCTAATAAGGATTCTAAAGGATTTCAACGAATTTCAAAGCTTTTAGGATATCTTCAAGATTTATATTGTACGAGGTCCGTCCGGAAAGTATCCGACCTTATGGTATACCAGGAGTAAGAGTTAATGGCAATGATATCCCCTTCAAATTACTTCCTTTTGGAAGTCACAACCTTTTTCCAGCGATCCTCCCATTTTCGGAAGCACACCTCAAAGTCACCTTTAAGAATATCTAACAGCTGCTTCGTCGCATTCTGTTTCATTTCCTCTGCGTCTTAAAATCGTTTTCTTTTAAAAGATACTGTAATTTAGGAAACAACCAAAAAACACATGGAACCAGGTAAGGAATGTATGGGGGTTGCCGAAGTTGTGTAAGGCCGCATTTCACCAGAAATTTATGAATGAGCTGCGATGGACGGGCAGGTGCGTTGTTGTGGTGAAGGACCCAGTCGCCACTTTTCCACAAATCAGGTGAATCATACATAAATCTTGGCTCAAAATTTCCAAAACAATAGTTTTTGGAATCTCGATGTCTGCCTATAGCTCTCTCACTGTTAAACGACGATTTCCATCAATTAAAATTCGCACCCGTTCCAAATTTTGAGATGTTTTGGTCGTTGCGGGCATCACCATACACTTTCCGATTCATAACGATGGTTTCCGAACATGAATGGCCAAATTTTTGGCAAAATTTCATGCACACTCCTTGTTCGGTGCATTCCGTCATCCTCATAAAGGTCTTCCTGAATGGTAAATACCTGCTTTTGACAATATTACAACTAGGTACAAAGTTAGAGTACAAGGTCGAATACTTTCCGGATAGATCAAGTATACCAGATTTCAAAAATAGTTAACCCCTCGATTTAATATTTGAAAAATTGCATGACACTATTTTGCTACTATTTTTCAAAACTAATTGTGGTGGGCCCACATTGGTAGTAAACATCCACCTAGAAACACTACCCGAATCGGGTAGTGAGGCAATGAACTTTCGAGTTCGAACTGCTAATCAATGTATGTATGTAATGCTTCTACTGACGCACTGTTTTGAAATTTGTCAAGTGAGTCTCAGGCCTGGTATTGTAATTCATCCGGAATTGAAGCGACCTAGTTTATTGTTGGAGTGAAAAGTCTAATTAATTAAAAGTTGAGAAATTTGATAATTTGATTATGAATATCTCAGAACTTCCTCATGACAATGTGTCGACTGTCAACTCGATGGGAAGATTTTATTATCTGGAATAACGTTCTGTTTCTCCCTGTCGTGTTGCACAGACTTGCTTATGGTAAATAGTTAAATTCTCTGAACAATTTCAACACGCTGAAATACACTATAATATCGTGCCTTTGAAAGCGCTGAATAAACGATATTCCATTTTCTAGAACCGATGTGGCTTCAGCTTTTCCGTTGCTTCCCTTGTTTCTCGTTTCCTTTCATGCCTTTCAGTTTACCAGTTTTCTCTCACAACGACCAACACACAGAAGGTGTTCCAAATTGAATTTGACATTCAACTTGCCAGTGTGGAATTCCCTCTAAGAGAGGTCGAACGGTCGCGAGTCGAGTGGAAGTCGTCGCATATGGCAACAGGGGGAACAACGACGAATAACGATGAGGAGATCGTTCTCTCTGAAAGATAATGAGGGACAATAATACCTATACGAGTAGTAACCAGTTGAGTCCAGATCAACAATCGACGCCGAACAAAAGAAATTTCAAGCTCTCAGGGTGTTGATTTGCAAATTTCCACCTTGTGGTCGTCTTTCAAATTCAAAATTCCTATTCATACCTACAAAGAAGATGCTAGGGAACAGGAAGTTTGGGCAGTTTCAATGATTCGAAATATACACGGGAAAAAAGATGAACTGTTGAATCTAAGTTATTCCTTACAACAGCTCAAGCGCTGGGAACGAACGAAGGAATTTAGAAAGATCCCTGGATCAGCCAAAGTACGTATTTGACCATTTTCCCTATACCAGGGATATCATACAAGTCGATGCACTTTAAAGTATAGCTAGAGCAAAATTGATCACCAACAGAGTCAAAATTACTTATCTATACGAGAAGAGTTTATATAAAGTAACTAAAAGTTTTCCTTAAACTAACTAAACGTTTTACCTATTCTGAGCGAACAGATTTCTTGAATTGAACAAATTCTAGATTTGCTCATAAGTCTCAAGAAATTTTTTTCAGTGCACACGTAGTGGGGAAGAAGAGGCAAAAAGTAAGTTCACGCAGTAAATGCCACTTGATCAATTTGATCCCGAAATTGGATCAAAATGACATGCAACGCTTTTATACAGATTTCGGACTTTTTACACGGAAAAAATTTATCCGTGAAGAAGTCACGAACTTGTAGCTAGGTCTCGGATACAAGATAAAAAAATGAAACATTAAATCCTTATTTCTATGAGAAATATATGGATAAAGTTCGAAGTTTCTTACGAACAGTTCGAACTTCCTACGAACAGTTCCTGAAAATTTCAGACTGAAATAAAAAGAGGAAAAATTTTATTTGTGCGATTTAATTTTATATTAATTTATAAATTCGCAACTCAGAAGATTCGAACCTCAAACACTGCTGAATCACCAGTTTCTAAACATAAACCAGGAGTGCGTAAACACGCGCAGCCATCGAGGCCAAACAAAATAAGCATTATAAAACTTCTAGCCACTCATCCGACGAGCTCGAGATACACATACGAGCGCACACACGCACCGCGCGTGTGTCCGTGGGCCACGTACAAGGAGACTTAGTTTCGAGTTCCCAGATTTGTCGGGCAAGCTCGTGAGTGCTCTGAGAATCTTTTCCCAATCACTCGTAATATTTTTGTAATTATTCACGTAAAAAAAAAGTGATGAACCGTTTTAGAATTTTCACATCGAGTTCATCAATCTTTCTCAAAGTTCGTAGGTTATTTACGAAAATACATAAATATCCGATGAATTTTTCTCATATCCGAGACCTAGCTACTAGTTCGTGACTTTTTTACGGATAAATTTTTTCCGTGTATTTGATCAGTAAATACCTCATCAGAATGATCCGATTCTTAAGATCAATTGCCCGTCATGAATTGTCATGAACTTTGATTAGTAGCATCTGTCGAAAGTCAGTTGTTATGCCACATCCAAGTCATGGCCGTCTACACGGAAAAAATTTATCCGTAAAAAAGTCACGAACTAGTAGCTAGGTCTCGGATATGAGAAAAATTCGTCGGATATTTATGTATTTTCGTAAATAACCTGCGAACTTTGAGAAAGATTGACGAACTCGATGTGAAAATTCTAAAACGGTTCATCACTTTTTTTTACGTGAATAATTACAAAAATATTACGAGTGATTGGGAAAAGATTCTCAGAGCACTCACGAGCTTGCCCGACAAATCTGGGAACTCGACCTAAGTCTCCCTGTACGTGGCCCACGCAAAACGCGCGGTGCGTGTGTGCGCTCGTATGTGTGCCTCGAGCTCGTCGGATGAGTGGCTAGAAGTTTTATAATACCTATTTTGTTTGGCCTCGATGGCTGCGCGTGTTTACGCACCCCTGGTTTATGTTTAGAAACTGGTGAGTCAGCAGTGTTTGAGGTTCGAATCTTCTGAGTTGCGAATTTATAAATTAATATAAAATTAAATCGCACAAATAAAATTTTTCCTCTTTTTATTTCAGTCTGAAATTTTCAGGAACTGTTCGTAGGAAATTCGAACTGTTCGTAAGAAACTTCGAACTTTATCCATATATTTCTCATAGAAATAAGGATTTAATGTTTCATTTTTTTATCTCGTATCCGAGACCTAGCTACAAGTTCGTGACTTCTTCACGGATAAATTTTTTCCGTGTATACATTCTACATGTACACTGAAATTTCAAAATGAAGCTTTCAAAGACATTTACTACATTTTTTTTTAACGAAAAATCATTAAGTTTCGACGAACACTTGAACTGCGTAAATCTAAAGAAACACTTTTTGAAAGTAAAAAAAAAACATTTTCATTTGAGATGTATAAAAGATCTATAGCCTAATATAGGAAACACTGAATTTTTCTCCCAACCTAAAATTCAAAAATTTCTAAAACATTCCTGGTTGGTCCGAGGAAATTGTAAATATTCAGAAGTCATTCTTTTTGGTTCAAAACACAATTGTTTTTGTTGAAAATTCGCCTTCTTTGTGTTGAAAGTTCAACTGTTCTGGTAGAAAATTCCACAATTCTGTTGAATTTTGTTTTCTCTTATGACTGAAGAATCATTCTTGGTTGAAAATTCGACTTTTTGATAGAAATGTCATCTTTTATGGTTCAAAAGGTCTGTTTTAAAATTAATCTGCGATGCTTGATATTCATGTTTTCGGTTAAAAATTCATATTTTTGGTTGAAGAAAAATTAAACTATTTTGTTCGAAATTTGTCTTCCTTTGGTTGAATACATCTTTTTAACTGAAAATTTGACCTATTCCAATTTTTGTTAAAAATTAAACTGTTTTGTTCGAAATTTGTCTTCTTTTGGTTCAATATATATTTTTAACTGAAAATTTAACCTATTCCATTCTTCGTTAAAAATTGATCATTTTTAGTTGAAAATTCAACTGCTTAGTTGAAAATTGATGTGTTTTGTTGAAAATTCGTCCGTCTACTTTGGTAGAATATTAATCTTCTTCAATGAAAACTTATCTTTTTAGTTGAAAAGTCACATTTGCAGGTGGAAAATTTAACTGCTTTGTAGAAAATTCGTCCTTCTGGCTTAAAAATTCAACAATTTGGTACAAATTTAATATTCTATGGTTCAAAATGCAACCGATTGGTTTTTGGTTTGAAATTAGGATATTTTTTTTGGTTAAAATATGAACTATTAAATTTTTTGTTGAGAATTCATCTTTTGTGGTTGAAAATTCAATTATTTGGTTAAAAGTTCAATTGCTCTGCTAAAGTAAATTTTGTTGTTGTTGAAAATTAATCCTTTTTAGTTGAAAATTCAATTATTTAATACGAAATTCTTCTTTTTTGGTAGAAAATTCCACTATTTAGTTGAAAATTAACTTTTTTGATGAAAATTTATAATTTCGGGTCGAAAATTCAACTGTTTTGTAGGAAATTCGCTCTTTTGTCTTAAAAATGCAATAATTTAGTAAAAATTTCATATTTTTTTAGTCCAAGTGCAACGGCAACCGTTTGATTTTTGATTTAAAATAAAAAATTTGTTGTTGAAATATCAACTATTATATTTTTCGTTAAGAATTAATCTTTTTTGGTTGAAAATTTAACTACTTGGTTGAAAAATATGCCTTTTTTAGGTAAAAAATTAATCTTCTTGGTAGAAAATTGTACTCCTCGATTGAAAGTTAAACTCCTTTTTTAAAAATTCAGTTTTTTGGTTGATCATTCGTCATTTAAGTTGAAAGTTAATATCTTTGGTAGAAAATTAAACCACTTTGCTAAAAATTAGTATTTATTTCAAATTTAATTTTTCTAACGGAAAATTGAACTATTCTAGTAGAAAATTCATCTCATTTTGTTGAAAATTCTTAATTTTTTAGTTGAAAATTAATTTTTTTTTTAACTAAAAATTAAACTATTCTATTTTTATATCGGAAATTAATCTTGTTTGGTAGAAAATTCAAATATTTGGTTAAAAATTGATCTTTTACAGTCGAAAATTCAACTATTTTTTGGAAATTCATGTATTTTCTAAAAAATTCAACGATTTCTAAAACATTTTTTGTTAGTCCAAGGAAGATGTGAATCTTTCTAAAGTGGGAGTCTAAACTAGGTAAATCTAAAGAAACACTTTCAGAAAGAAGAAAAAATTAATTTTCAGAACTATAGAGATTCATAGCCCAGTATAGGAAAATTGGAATTTTTCTCGTAACCCTGAAATTAAAATGTTTCTAAAACAATTCCTTGTTCTATAAATATTATATTGGCCATGACTAACCTACGAATGCCAATAAAAAGGATAACAACTGTCACTCGACTGATATGAATAAAGTTACGTCAGAATTAATTTTGGATCCACAAAAGTGGATCATTTTGATCTGAAGTTGACAATCAGAATGATATGCAACGGTTTAATATCCTGGGCATTACTGCGTTTTAAAAAATATCGAAAATCTTTTTATATTGATGATAAGTTGAGTAGCTTTGTGTTGCAGAGCTAATTCCAATGGCTGAAAGTGGTAGCGACTCGATCCAGTGGGAGTAGACCAAGAGGCGCGTTCCCAACAACTTTTTTCTCTTGGGCTGACAAATCAGTATTTCTCAGTCACTTTCAATATGCAATGATGCGGTGGTACCAGTATTCGAAGTAGGTACCAAAATACCAAAGCAGGCGCGGGTCATTGATTCTAGCCGGCATGATGCCAATGTGGGTGGTATGCTCGCTTCGTCGAGATTCGCCACCCTCGGTACCATCTTCGTCTTCGGCTTGGGCTTGGTCTCAGTCTCACGCGGTGCAGTCTTTGGCGATACCATGCGTAGGAGGCTGGAGCTAAGCCAGCTAGCTAACTAGCTGCATAACACACGATCTACTCGTACCATGTACTAACACATTACGAGTCAAGCAATATCCTCCATTTTTTCACTCATCATCGTTCAATTTTCCAGGGAAAGGGATTTCCCGAGTCGAAGTGTAGCCCCTATTTTGAACCTGCAACTCCTTATTATAACCTACTTTGATGCTATTTAAACCAGTAGCCCCTACACCGAGAAAAATGGATTATTCGAACTGGATATAGAATTAAAGAATAATACACCGTATAGAAAAGTATATTAGCGCGTATAATCTATGATATTTTTCTAATACATGAAGATGCTACCAAATATAATCTCTAGATTTTAAATTCTTATAATCTTCAAGCATTAAATTGTAACATCTCAGATTTTAAAATATCCAGGCGTGTGTGTAGTCTCAGATGGTACGTCGCATCGTGGCGCGTGTCATATGCATCCGTTCGCATTGAAATAAGTAATAATTAAGTTATAAAATGATTATTAGTGCTAAATCAAACGTGATTTAGATTTAGAAAATGGGTAAGTTTATATTTCTTTTCACTACACATCACTGCCACTTGTACAAGTACAGAAACTTAGCCTCCTTTACTTTCGTTTCGGTAGTCTTATTATGATAGCCACTTTCCTGCTTATTGTGTTTAAAAAATTGAAATTTTTTTGCAGTTCTATTTCCGAGCTCGTGTATCAAAATTTTGTATAGGTTTATAAATACGTTTGCAAAAATTATTATATATATTTTAGGTTATCTAATGGACCAGGATTCTAATATGGATATTAGATTTTAAAATCTTGGATTATAGATTTCATTATCTCAGATTATAAAGTTTAATAATCCAAGATATTATCCTGTAATATCTATACTTAAGATCTATAGATTGTAGTTCTAATAATCTGGATCGCTGTCCCATAGTTAATAGTCCAAGATTATATCCGGTAACATATTTTTTATGACCGGGTATAATCCATTTTTCTCAGTGTACTTTCAACTTTTAACGCCTACAGAATGAAAAATTAGACCCTCTTTTGACTTTATTTCAATATACAGGCCCTACTGTGTATTCCTATTTAAGAACCCACTTCAGGGCTCATATTGACTAGAAGAGTTTTAAAAAATCGCATAAAATTACAAAGAAAGTCGCATCAAATTTTTAAACATAATGAAAAAAGCAGTATCAGACATTGAATGACTAAAATAATAACTTTATTTGTTTAGAAATATAGAGTATATAATTCTCACTGATTTTTAAAACATTATTTGAAAACTTAAAATAAACTTCGATGTTAAACAATTTTTTCAGCAGTGGTTATTCAGTTGAAAGGCTTCAGCAGCTGGGTTTAAAACATTTCTTTCTGAACTATTAGACTTGTCAACTTGGATTATTTTCAAATGAGAGAAGTTTATAATTTACATTAATTCTGAAATTCCGGAACATTCATTTTTAACATTTTGAATTTGAAGTTACTCAATAATTAGGACTTATAATTTTAGATTGTATAATTTGAAGATTTCACGAAAACAGGGGAATAAATTGTTTTAAATAAAATTAGTATAGATACAAAATATTGAACTCAACATGAAAGGCTTTAAATTTCTAAGGTTTCAAGTCGAAATATATTGCATTTTCGACAAAGTAGTTGAATATTCAACCAAAAGAGAGAGACCAAATGGTCCAATTTTTAATAAAAAAGGTTTAAAATTCAACCAAACAGTTGAATATTCAAGCTGAAAAGACGAATTTTTTGTAAGACAGTGGAATAATCCACCTAAAAAGTTCAATAAAAAAAAGATTACTTTTCCACCATAAAGGAAGAATTTTTAATCTATAAGGGCGAATTTCCTATCCAAGAAAGACGAATGTTCAACAAAATAATTGAAATTTGACCAAAAAAGGTTACTTTTGAACAAAATAATGGAATTTTCAACAAAATGGTCCAATTTTTAATAAGAAAAAGGTTAAAATTCAACCAAATAGTTTAATATTCAAGCTAAAAAGACTACTTTTTTAGAAAACAGTGGCATGATCAACCTAAAAAGTTAAATTAAAAAAAATATTATACTTTTCTACCATAAAGGATGAATTTGTAATTTATAAGGGCGAATTTCCTATCCAAAAAGACGAATTTTCAACAAAACAATTGAAGTTTGAGTAAAAAAGATTACTTTTGAACAAAATAATTGAATTCTCAACCAAGCGGTCGAATTTTAGAATAAAAGAAATTAAACCTTACACAAAAACAGTTGTATTTTCAGGCCATAGTTTAATTTTCAAGCCAAAAAGGCGAATTTTTTAGAAGACAGTTCAATTATCAGCCTAAAAGTTGAATTTTCAACCCGAAGATCGTTTTCAAACAAGAAAGATAAATTTTTAACCAAATAGTTGAATTTTTAACAAACAAAAAAATATATATATTTTTTTTGTAACATAAACCGTTTTATTTACAACCAAATAGTTGGACTTTCTATAAAAACAGTTGAATATTCGACAAAAAAGAATGACATTTTAACAAATAAGTTGAATTTACAACAAAATAATTAAATTTTCAACTTAATAGACGAATTTTGAATCAAAAGGAATGAACTTTCAACAAAAAATAGTTATGGATTTTCTTATTGGGTTCTATTAATTCAGTCCGCATTTAAGTGAAAAAACGAGAAAGGGGAAAGTTTCTTGAAAACAGGAGAAAAAAGATAAGTTCTTTAAAAACGGGCAATAGGGGAAAGAGTGAGAAAACTATAATTGAATTTGAAATTAATCTATTTTCAATTTTCTCGACTAAAAAAAGTCCAAATCTTAAGGCTTGCAATTTGAAAAACCTAAAACGTTCAATAAAAAATTTTCTAAGTATAAAGCTTTAAAAAGAAAATATTCAATTTTTAATGTTCTCAATTAAAATGGTACAATTTTTTCTAGTTTTGAATTTTTATTTTTAAAGTTTTATTATGATTAAAATTGAAACTAACCACAGTGAACTTATGAGAAAAACGAAAAAAAGTCGATTCCTCGCATTTTTCTTCAAAAAGTCCCATTAAAAAAAAAAAACTATAAAAGTCGAAATGGTCGTTCCGAAATTTTCGGTACGAATAGCCGGATTTTTTCGGCACAAATATCAGAACCTGAAAAAGGGACTAATTGTACCGAAATGTCGGTACGAATAGCCGGATTTATTTCGGTATGTGGCAACGGGCCACTAGATAGCACCTTGTGTTTTTAAAATTTTTTCATGTGCATATTTGATTTGATAATTTTTTTAACTACCTTTTTTTTAAACCACCTTATGGTGCCATTAACACATTTTTGTCAAAAACGTGATATCCCTAGTGTTCTCGGGTCACGACCTGCTGAAATCTCATGACAATTTTAGAAATCCTTTGAAAAGTTTCGAAAATTTTTGAAATCCCATGAAATACTTGAAATTTTAATTTTTCTGACGGCCGATATGTTATTTTAGCCAATCCAGTGAAGAGGTTTGAAAATATGCTTAAAGACAATGTGAAAAAACACTTGCATTATCGAGCAACTTGAGAAAATAGTAGCATTAGTGAATTTGTTTTTAAATAGTAGTAAAATAGTTCCATCGTTAAAAAAAAAGTGTCAAGAAATGTCAATAGTGGCGTGAGACCGAAGGGCTGCAATAATATACAGAAGATCAAATGAACCTGCTTTGGATGGATGAGGAATGTGAATGTTGGGTATGTTTAAAATTTTAAGTATTGTGGCTATTTGTTCCAGGACAAGCGTGACGAAAACGGATCGGCAATAAGGAAAATAAAAGGAAACAAGTTGGGAGGAAATAAGAATAAGGTCCAGGAGAAACGAGAAAAATCCTACGAGACTGGCCTGCATCGAGGAGAAGCCAGGATTCGATCAAGTTATGTTTAGGAATTCGACCGAACGTGGCGTCCTCGGCCTCCATCTACCCTCAATTTCTCCTTATTTTTATTCTTCTCCATCTTCTTCTTCTTGCAGTCAGTCTCAGTCTACCTACCCCAGTGTCTATCTATACTCCTCTGTTTCCACCTCGTCTCGCCGTAATCTCTCGATCGACTGAATCTCTGTAAATTGGATGTTCGGCATTTACCATTCTCAGGGCGTCGGAGGCCGTGTAAGACAAAAAACGTAAAATTCGTTGCACCAGGGGAAATCCTATCAATTTCTCGTATCGGGACGTAATCTTGATAAAAATACCGTTTCAGCACTTTTGTATTCTTAGTGTGCAAAATGTTCATTCTGAGAGTTGTTTCTTTTCCTCTCGTCAAATGCATAACTAGATAGGTGGGGGGAGTTCTATATCAAGATTCCTACCTTACCGACTTCAAGACGATTCTACAGCTCAAGTGGTTCATGTCCTTGCTAAATTTCTAGAATGTTTTCGAAGGTTCCGAAGACGTCATAAAATTATATTATGGGCATTCCATGTCGAAGGCAAATCTCAAGTCATCGATTTTGCTTATTTTTAGGGTTTTGTAGCCCCGGACAGAAAGTGTAGTGTGAGGAAGTGAGGGGAGGGGTGATGAGGAAGTGAGCGTGAGTAGGGGAGGGGAAGTAGAGAAGTGAGTAGTGAGGAGTTGGGAAGGGACGAGTAGTAGGAGACATATATGAGGGAAAAGTAGGGGAAGTGAAGGGGGAACGAAATTGAGGAATAGTAGGGGAAGCTAGGTGAAGTAGGGAAAGTCAAGGGAAGAGAAGTAAGCGTAAGGATGATCCGGGTAATTCGAGTAATTCAGTGTAATCCTAGGTAATCCACTTGTGATTCGAAGTAATCCACTTAATCTGACACATAGGGGTAATTTTTGGAGCTGTGAAGAGCTGGTCAAGGTGCACCAAAAATCACCCCTAACTGTAAAATCCCATTGTCCAGCTTTCCCCACCCACAAAAATTATCCTTAAGTGTAAAATTCCCTTTTACATCTCTTCACAGCACTAAAATCACGTGTAAGAGTAGATGATTTTCAATATAGAGATTATTTTCAATATAGAGATTATTTTCAATAGATTTTATACTTTGAAGGAATTTCAAGGATTTTGGGGTGTTTTAAAGATTCCAAGGAATTTTCAAGAGCTTTAAAAATTCGCGCAAGCCACTTGTAATCCTAGATAATCCAAATGTAATCCCAAGTAATCCACTTGTAATCCTTGGCTACCATATTGTAACCCTGAACAATTAAATTCTAATTATAGACCATCAATTTGTAATCTGGAGTAATGCACTTGTAATCCTTGGTAATCCACTTGTAATCCTTGGTAATCCACTTGTAATCCTTGGTAATCCACTTGTAATATGGAGTATTCCAGGTAACCTAAAGTAATCCACTTGAAATCCTAAGAAATCTACTTGTAATCCTTGGATATCGGCTTGTAATCCTAGCTAAACCATTTGAAACCTAGAGTAAACCACTTGTAATTCGTAGTAATCCTTGTAACCCATATTTAATCCGTCATAATCCACTTGCAATTTGGAGTAATCCATCTTTCCTGGACCGCATTTTTAGGAGTTGGTTCACCCTCACGCCTCAGAGACAATTATAGAAACTTAGCACGGACAAGAACCACTTGAGCTGTAGAATGGCCTCGAAGTTGGTGAGGTAGGAATCTTAATAGAAAACTCCTATAGGCAAGTGGTCTTCTATATCAGGATTCCTAACTTACCCCCTTCGAGACCATTTTACAGCTCAAGTGGTTCATGTCCGTGCTAAATTTCTAGAATGTTCTCGATGGTCCCGACGGCCTCACAAAATTATATTGCAAAATTTTGAGAAACGATTTCTGCTTAAACAACTTCAAGGTTATTTATCAAGGAATATTTATTGCTTCCTCTCTAAATATTGGCGACTAATTTAGCCTTCGAGAGCATTATAGAAACTTAGCACGAACATACACCACTTGAATTGTAGAATGGTCTCAAAGTCGATAAGGTAGGAATATTGATATCCGAAAAACTTGGTCTTTTTGACTGTTAAAGAAGGGTTCGAAATGGGATTTCAATGAATAAAGAGAGGTTGGAGAAGGAATAATAAAAAGTGTAAAGACGTCTTGGCGCCAAGTGGGTATAAAGCGAAAGAGAATGGAGCATTAAGGAAGCAATAAGACAGCAATCGAGTTACACGAAGTGGGAGAGAAAGAGAGTGCGAATAGAGGCCTTTGTATGGCGTTCAACGAGAGGGATGAGAGGGACGCGAACTGGCACGACGAATAATAATTTTCTCACGGAGAGAGAAATGCGGAGAGGGAGAGACCTCGTTGGCAGGAGAGAAGGGAAAGAGATAAAAGAGTGATTGGAGAGGTGGGAAGGGCGAGTAAAGAGGAGAGAGGAAAGAGTAAAGAGGAGAGAGGAAAGAGTAAAGAGGAGAGAGGAAAGAGGAAAAAGAAGAGGTAAAAGAGAAGAGGTTCCGAGAGATAATTCTCGTGGCGAGAGAACGCGAGATGCACCCCTCGGGCTTACGGAAGTACGACCGGGGATACAGGAAGTGAAACTTATGTCTCTGGTTACACGTACAGTGTTTCGTTAGAACAGAACATGCCGCAGGCTTCCCATTGGACAAACTTTTGTCGCCTCGCTTTTCGATGAGTAAATGCACTAAAGTTTCATCCGATTCCGGGTGCCCTTAGAACGTTTAACAGCCCTCCAAAAACAAGCATTGTCCTGAAGTACGACCGCATGGGATATTAGCTCTTTACAGTTTACACTTTACAATCACGTTCCGTAATTTGAAGCTCGAAAGCCACTTTTCCTATCAATACTAAAATGCTAATTTCAGGGATCACAGCGGTTCAATAGTTCAATTTTAGGTATGAAAAAGGGAATTAAAAGAGTATTTCATTTATTATCGAAAACTTTTTATATCATATGGGTATCTCGCGAGGGGGAAACAATTCCTAAAAGAGCGGTCTGAAGGAGGTGGATTAGAAGAGGATTACTCAAATTCCAAGTGGATTATCTAGGATTACATGTATATTACCCGGTAAAAATATATTACTCGCATTATCCCGCATAACTTGGATTAAAAAGGGTTATTATTGCATATCACAAGTGGATTACACGGATTATCAAGTGAATTATCTAGGACTACAAGTGGATTATCTAGGATTTTAAGTAGATTATCTAGAGTCACAAGCTCGGTTACAAGTGGGTTATCGAGGGGATCCAACTCTGGTAATCTACTGGACCGCTCGGTTATCCAAACTGGCAATCCAGTGTAATCCATTTGTAATTCGCGAAAATCTATTTGTAATCCAGTTCTAATCCGGCAAAATCCACTTGTAATCCTAATCATTCGGAGTAATTCAGGTAATCCAAACTAATTTACTTGTAATCCACCTAAGTTGGAGTAATTCAGGTTTTACAAGTAATCCACTTGCAATACATCTGATAATTCGGATTAATTCACGTAATCCAAGTGATACTTGCGATAGTTGTAATCCACAGTAATCCACTTACAATGCAGGATAATCCACTTGTAATCCACCTAATTCGAAGTAATTCAGGTAATTCAAGTGATTCAGGTAATAGTTTTTAACTATTTTGTTGAAAGTCTGTTGTTTTTTTTTTTGTTGAAAGTTGAGGTACTTTATTAAAAATTAATCTTTCTGGTTGATAAATCTTGATTTTAGTTGAAAATTGAACTATTTTGTTGAAAAATAAGTTTTTTTTTGTTAAAAATTAATTTTTTTTACTGTAAATTTAATTATTTCATTTTTGGCGAAAATTTGTCTTTCTTAGTTGAAAATTCATGTACATGTTTTGTTGAAATTTCGTTGCTTTTTTTGTAGAAAATTAATATTATGGCTTAGAAATTCATCTGTTTGCTTGCAAATTGAATTATTTTGGTAAAAAATTTAACAATTTTTTTGAAAGTTGTTTTGTTTTGGGTTGAAAATTAATGTTTTTTGATGAAAATTTGACTACATGATTTTTTTATGGTGAATTTATCTTTCTAAATTGAAAATTGAACTATCCTATCTTTGAAAACCCATCTTGGTGCGTTACTATTTCCGTTACCGTTACAATGATTTAGTTTTGTGCACCAGGCCGTTGAAGACGTCGTCTACGATAAATTTTTAACAATTTAAATTGTGTCAACATCCAAAATAACTAACCAAAATAACTAAAAGTGGTGAGCCGAGGATCCGCGTGCACCGGGTCACGCACCAGGTACTTTAGCGCGTATTCTACGAGAACATTTTAAAAATTTAAATTGTTCCAACATCCAAAATAACTAAAAGTGGT
>CAKNYM010045100.1:0-10977 GCA_932195095.1 Andricus curvator | reverse complement strand
GGTCAGAATATCTTTCCGATGACTTTTTTTTATATAATGCTCTGCAAATTTCAAAGAATTAATTATTATCTGAACACTGTTGATAAACAAATGAAGAGTTGGACCATTTTTCAACGAATAGGTTCAATTTTTTTACGGAATCAATAAAAAATGTTTTTCAAATCACTCTTTCCTATGTACGATGCTTTGAAAATTTACAAGAATTATTAATTATTTAGACAATGTTCATCAACATAACCAGAGCTTGGCTATTTTTCAAGGAATAGGCACAATTTGTTTACGGAGTCAAAAAGTATGTCTTTCAGAAGACTCTTTTTCTATGTTTCTTTACAAATTCAGATTTTTGCTATTTTCAACGAATAGGCTAAATTTTTTTATAGAATTAACCAAGAATATCTTTCCGATTACTTTTTTCTATGATGACATTGAAAGTCTTTCTGATGACTCTTTTCGATGTTGCTTTGTAAATTTGCAACAATTAATAATGTTTCAAACCATTTTCATTGAAAATTTATAATTTGTCTATGTTTTAACGAATAGGCTACATTTTTTACAGAATTAACTACGAATATCATTCCGATGACTTTTTTTATATGATGCTTTGTAAATTTCTAAGAATTATTAATTATTTAAACAATCTTCATGAAGAAATCAAGAACTTGGCCATTTTTCAACGAATAGGATCAATTAGTTTAGTGCATCAAGTTTTTTTTGGCAATTAAAAAAAAATTCAAAGGTTTGTTATTTATCAACGAACAGGCTTAGCTTCTTTTAACGGAATAAACTAAGAATGCTTTTGCGGTGACTGTTTGATATGAAACTTAGCACATTTGGAAGCATTATTAATTATTTAAACAATTTTTATAAACAAATTCAGAGCTTTTCTATTTTTCAACAAATAGACTCAATTACAAAAAAATTAACTAAGAATATCTTTGCGATGACTCTTTTCTATGGTGCTTTGAAAATTCCCAAGAGTTTATAGTTTGTCTATTTTTCAACAAATATGCTCAATTTGTTAAAAAAATTATCTAAGAATATTTTTGCGATGAGTCTTTTCTATGGTGCTTTGAAAATTCCCAAGATTTCATAGTTTGTCTATTTTTCAAAAAATATGCTAAAAAAAAAAAATTAACTGAGAATATCTTTGCGATTACTCTTTTATATGTTGCTTTGCAAATTCAAATTTTAAACAATTTTTGTGAGGAAATTCAGAGTTATCTATTTTTCAAGGAATAGGCTTAATTTGTTCACGGAATCAACTAAGAATGTCTTTTAGATGATTTTTTTATGGTTGTTTTGCAAATTCCCAAGAGTTATTGATTTAAAACTAAGATTCTTTTAATAATAAATTTTGTTTTTCAACGAATAGTCTCAATGTTTTTACAAAATTAACTGAGAATGTCTTTGCGGTGACTCTTTTCTATAGTGCTTTAGAAATTCCCAGTAATTATGATTTATTTAAACAATTTTTGTAAGGAAATTCAGAGTTTCCTATTTTACAACGAATAGGCTTAATTTTTTTTAACGAAATCAACTAAGAATGTCTTTTCGATGAGTTTTTTTCATAATGTTTCGCAAATTCACAAGAATTATTAATTATTTCAAACTAAGATTTTTTTTATAATGAATTTTGTTTTTCAATGAATAGGCTAAATTCTTTTACAGATTTAAATGATAATATGTTTGCGATGACTCTTTTCTATAGTAATTTACAAATTCCAAAGAATTATGATTTATTTATCTAAACAATTTTTGTGAGAAAATTCAGAGTTTGGTTATTTTTCAACGAAAAGGCTTAATTTTTTTTTAACGAAATCAACTAAGAATGCTTTGCAGGTGACTGTTTGATATTATACTTTGCAAATGTACAAGAATCATTAATTATTTAAACAATTTTCATAAACAAATACAGAATTTGGCTATTTTTCAACGAATAGGCTCAAATTTTTTTACATAATTATCTAAGAATATCTTTAGTTTGGCCATTGTTCAACTAATAGGCTCAATTTGTTTACGGAATCAACTTAGAATGCCTTTTCGATGAGTCTTTCCTACGGTACTTTGTAAATTTAAAATAATGATTGATTATTCAAATAATTTTCATAAACAAATTCAGAGTTTGGCTATTTTTTAGCTTACATTAAAACATAGTTGCAGCTATAACCTTTTTAATAATAAGCACAACTTTTCTATCTGAACTATAATATTAAAATCAAAACCATTTGAACATTTTAAACAAATTCACTTTTAGAAGAAAATATATGCACAATATATCTAATGAGAATTAAAAACCCAGTACAAATTTTAATAATTGTAAAAGTTTTCATTAATTTCAGTCTTTATTCTTTTTGTTAATTGCTTCCAGAACATTAATAATCTCTTCAATACAATGCTATTGTGCTTTTTAAAGATTTTTTGAAATAATTTTTCACATGCAATATACTTTCCCCTCATTTTTAGTGTGCTGTAATATTAAAGCATTTTAATGAATTCATTCTGTGTTTTTTTTTCAATTTTTTAAAAATTTAGATAGCTTTGAAGAAAGTTTAAAAAAAATTTAAAATTTCAACTAAAAGTTGAAATTTTTTCATTATAATTATAAATAAGGGAAAATTATGAATATTTAGCAATTCATTTCATGTTTAAATCTTAAGCAAATCAAAATGATTCCACTCTGGGCTAATTATTTTTAAAGACAAAATTACAAATTTTAATTAATATTTTGGCTCATTTTTTAATATTTCTTTTTAAAATTATAAAGCCTTACTTTTTTTCGAAATTTTTTTTCTATTAGAATAATAAATAATACAAATTATGAACATTTAGAAATTTCTTTTATTTTACTTTCATTTATATTATAAAAGACGATTACATCCTTATAATTTTAACTAACAATAAAAAATTATGAACGTTTATAATTTTATTTTATTTAACTTTCAGTTACATTTTCAAAGAATATAGCTTCCTTCCAATTTTAACTATTATTGCAATCTTAAACAATTGAAAATATGAATTCATCTGTCATATTTTTATGAGAAAACATTAAAATTTAAATTATTTTTGGAATTTATAGAAGTTTAGAAAATTTTAAAAAGGGGTTTACCCTTGGCTTATTTATCTTTAAAGAAAATGGAGTCAACTAAGAATATCTTTCCGGTGACTTTTTTCTATGCTTGATATATTCCCAAGAATTATTAATTATTTAAACAATTTTCACAAACAAATTCATAGTTTGGCTATTTTTCAAGAAATAGGTACAGTTTGTTTACAAAGTAACTACGAATGTATTTCTGATGACACTTTTCTATGTCGCTTCGTAAATTCACAATAATTATTAATAATTTAAACAATTTCAATTTAAAAAATGAGATTTTGGTTATTTTGTAACGAATAGGCTCCATTTTTAATAGAATTAAGTAAGAATATCTTTCCAGTGACGTTTTGCTATAATGCTCTGCAAATTTCAAAGAATGAATCATTATTTAAACAATTTTGATAAACAAATCAAGAGTTTGGCTATTTTTTAAAAAATAGGCTCAATTTCTTTGCGTAATTAATTAAGCATGTTTTTTAAATACCTATTTCCTATGATACTTTAAAAATTTATAATAATTATCAATTATTTAAACAATTGTCATAGACACATTCAGAACAATTTGTTTACAGAGTCAACTGAGATTGTCTTTCCGATGACTCTTTACTATGTTTTGTAAATTTACAACAATTATTAATTATTTGAACAATTTCGATTACAAAATTTAGAGTTTGGCTATTTTTCAACGAATAGGCTCAATTTTTTTAAAAATTAGATAAGAATTATTATTTAGACAATGTTGATAAACAAATTAAGACTTTGGCCATTTTTCAACAAACGTTTTTCGGATAACTCTTTGCTATTTATATTCAGTAATTTGAAAATTTACAATAATTATTAATTATTTAAACATGTTTATCAAAATATCCAGAGTTTAGCTATTTTTCAAGGAATAGGCACAATTTGTTTACGGAGTCCATTAAGTATGTCTTTCCGAAGACTCTTTTTCTATGTTTCATTACAAATTCAGATTTTTGCTATTTTCAACGAATAGGTTAAATTTTTTTTTATAGAATTAACCAAGAATATCTTTCCGATTACTTTTTTTCTATAATGCTATGCAAAGTCTTTCCGATGACTTTTTTGTATGATGCTTTGCAAATTTCCAAGAATTATTAATTACTTAAACAATTTTCATAACCAAATTGTGAGCTTGGCCTTTTCTCAATGAATAGGATAAATAAGTTCAGGGTATCAAGAAAGAATGTGAATCGAATAACCATTTTCTACGATACTTTGCAAATATACAAGAATTATTTCGACAATTTTCATAAACATATTCAGATTTTGGCTATTTTTCAAAGAATAGGCGCAATTTGTTTACGGGGTCAACTAAGAATATCTTTCCGATGACTCTTTTCTATGTTGCTTTGTAAATTTACAATAATTTTTAAAAATTTTAACAATTTTCATACACAATTCAGAATTTGGCTATTTTTCAACGAATAGGCTCAATTTTTTTGCAGAATTAACCAAGAATATCTTTCCGATGACTTTTTCTATGATGCTTTGCAAATTTACAATAATTATTAAATATTTCAACAAATTAAGAGTTCAGCCATTTTTCAATGAATGGGCTCAGTTTGTTTACGGGATCACCAAGAATTTATTTTCAATAACTCTTTTCTACGGTACTCTGCAAATTTACAATAATTACTATTTATTCAAACAATTTGTATAAACATATTCAGAGTTTGGCTGTTTTTCAAGGAGCAGGCTCAATTTTAACAGAATTAAATAAGAATATATTTCAGATGCCTTTTTTCTGTATTGTTTTGCAAATTTACAAGATTTATTAATTATTTAAACAATTTTCATTAAAAAATTAAGAGTTTGGCTATTTCTGAAAGAATAGGCCCAATTTGTTTCCAGAATGGAGAAAGAATGTATTTTCAATAACTATTTTCTACGATACTTTGCACATTTACAATAATTATTAATTATTTAAACAATGTTCATAAGCATATTCAGAGTTTGGGCATTTGTCAAGGAATAGACCAGATTTGTTTCCGGAGTCAACTAAGATTGTCTTTCCGATGCTCTTTTCTATGTTGTTTTTCTAAATTTACAAGAATTATTAATTATTTAAACAAATTTGATGAAAAAATAAGAATTTGGCTATTTTTCAACGAATAGGGTAAATTTTTTACAGAATTAACTAAGAATATCGTTCCGATGACTTCTTTCTATTATGCTCTTCAAATTTCCAAGATTTATTAATTATTTAAAATATTTTCATGAACAAATTAAGAGTTTGGCAATTTATCGAAGAAACCCTGCCGTCAAACCTCCTGCTCGACATTAATTGAAACCGAGGTTAAAACGCAGCGTATACACAACTCGCTCGTATACGTCGCAGATGGTCATCCATCCGAGTGCTATGCACGCTCGAAATGGCTTGACATCTGGACTCTTCTCGAGTCGAGATCATTTACTGTGTATTTCTATGAAAATTTGTACGCGCCGACATTTTATAAGTTTTTTTCCGAAGTTGCATGAAAATGTTTAGAGTTGCACAATTATTTATTCTGCATCGTGAGAAGGTATCCATGCGAAGCCGTGTACAAATCAAAATTATTGAAGTAAAAATTAATGTAATGGTATTTTATTGAACTTCATTTCCAAATAAAATAATTACATGTAAATAAATTGTTCGCGCGCGGAGCGCGCGTATGAGCCTCTAGTTTGGTTGAAAATTCATGTATTTTGTTAAAAATTCGTCTTTTCTAGTAGAACATTTATCTTCTTGCTTGAAAATTCATCTTTTGGATTTAAAATTCCTTTTTTTATTGAAAAGTCTACAATTATATTTTCAATTAAAAAATCATTATTCATATTTGGTTGAAAGATTAATAATAATGCTGAAATATCAACAATTTTGTTGAAAAGTCATGCTTTTTGGTCGAAAATTCAACTATTTAAATAGAAATTACAACTATTTTATTGAAAATTGACTTTTTGTTCAAAATATATATTTCGGTTCAAAATGTATATTTCGGTTCAAAATTCAATTTTTTGTAAAAAAAATTCTTCTTTTTAGCTTCAAAATATTATCTCTTTTGGGAGATTTTTTTCTTTCTTTTCTAAAAAATATTTGTCGCTCGGAAATTCGTCTTTTTTGTTGAAATATCAATTATTATATTTTTCCTTGAGGAAACTTCATCATTTTAGTTGAAAATTCATCTTTTTGGTTGAAAATTTAACTATTTTATTGAAAATTCGTATTTTTGGGTTGAAAGTTTAAGAATTTGGTTGCAAAATCAACTATTTTGTTGAAAAGTTGCCTTTTTTTATGAATTTAACTATTTTTTATTTAAAATTAAAATAATTTTTGGTCGAAGAATGAATTACTAGTAGGTAACGACCTCAATCGTGGGTCACCTGTCTAAAGTGGGCCCCCCATGTAAAAAAATTGGTCTAATTATTTGATAAATATTTACAATCATTATTTTTTCGAATAATTAATTTGTTTGAGGCTATCAACTATTATTAGATAATTATTTACTTAAATAATTGTTTATGATAATTATCTTAAATAATTATTTTGCATTGGGTGGCCCACTATAAATAGTTGACCCACTTTTGGGTTCGCTATCCTACTTGCTTAAAGTAGTTATGGCTTGAAAATTTAACAATTTGGTTAAAAAATCAACTATTTTGTTAAAAAATTATCTTGTTGGATTAATTCAACTGTTCACGATTTAAAATTAAAATCTTTTTTGGTTACAATATTAAGTCGAAAATTGATCTTTTTTTAGTTGAAAATTCAAATACATAGTTGGTTAAATCTTTTACTACATGGTTAAAAATTCATTTTTTTCCTTGTTGATCATTCATCATTGTCTGTAACAATTCATGTCTTTGGTTGAAAATTAACCTTCTCAGTTGAAAATTCATCTTTTTCATAGAAAGTTCAACTTAAAGCGTTACAATTTGCATTTAATATTAGTACCTGCATCAATTTTATTTAAAAAAATGAATTCCCTATTTTCGTGAAAAATCTCCTTATTTTCCCTATTTTTAGTGCATTCTGGCATATACGAAGCCTGTTACCTCTACAAAGATGATTATGATTTGCAAATACAGAATTGATTTATCTTTTGGGTTTTAGTTTTTCGATTGAATCGTTAGCGATTTCTGAATGTACAAATTTATAAAATAAATCGTTCATGAAATATTTGGAAACGGTATCATGAAAAAGAATCTCTTCTTGTTTTTTCATGTTTTTAATTTCTCTTTATAATTCTTAAAAAAAAATTCGAAAAATTGTGTCAAAATTCTGGATTTGTTGTGTTTATTTGATTTTTTTAATTTAAGGAAGAAAGAAGGGGAAACCCGGGAAAAAAGAGGATTAGGTAAAAAAGGAGACGAACTGTGATCCCTGTAATTTAAGAAGGCTCTGATAAAGGAAATCGGAACTCAAAACTTGTCAGTTTAATGACTGAATTTCGTAAGAAAGAAGTGAAACTAGAATTCCTAGATGCAAAAGGGAAAGAAAGGAAAAAAAGACGTCTCTAGAAAGCGAACATATAAATTCTCGGGTTTAACAAATATGTTGGGGTGAATTCCAGCGGATAATCAGACGGACTCTATCGAACATCAGATTTAAAATCCTTGAGTCTAATCCGCTGAAGTCTAAACCACTTCTGTCGGTGTTACTACTCGAAAATAAACGAGGACCCTCTCACCGCCTCAGATTCCGCGCTACATTGACCGCATCTACTTCTACAACAACTCAGTCAAGCGACTACCACATAACATCCACTACAAGAGGCAGACTCTTGAAGCTTCCAGGGAACATCCTCGAGTATCAATGGGCTGCTAGCGCCCATTGACATTTCTTGAGGGGAATTTCACGGTATGTACGACCCTGGACCCGTTAGTTTGGTCCACAGGTAGGCAGCAGGTATTGTCCTGGACCACACACCAAGAAACTCGCCAATTATACCGGCAACAACATATCGCCGACCTTGAACCGGGTCGGCTCTCAGCTCCCTTAAGTGGCTTCATCGACCGCTGCGCTGGATTCCGCACACCTCCTACGATCTGGCCCAAACGTCTTCAGGCTGGTCCACCCAGAGTCCAGCCAGGACGATCATCTCAGACTTTACAGCCCAAAATGCTGGCTCTCAAAACAGGGGAAGTAGGCTGATTTTTCATGAAAATATAAGAAAAATAAGCGAAAAAGTTCTTTCAAACAAAATTATTGTATAAAAAATGAAGTTTCTAAGATTTCAAGTCGAAATAGTCAAACACAGTGAAAAAATCAAGAAAATAGTGGAATTTTCAGCCAGCAGACGAATTCTTAACTAACGAGTTGAGTTTTCAAGTTAAAAGGTCGAATCGTTTAGAAAACACTTGGCTTTTAAACCCGAACAGACGAATTTTCAACAAAAAAGATAATTTTCAACCAAAAAGATCAACTTTTAATCAAATAGTTTGATTACAAAAAAAATGTCACGAAAAAGTTGCATTAACAACCAATCAGTTGAACTTTCAATCAAAAGAGACAAATTTTCTACAAAATAGTTGAATTTTTAACCAAATAGTTGAATTATCAACATACAAAGATTTTCAACCAAATGGTCGAATTTTAAATTAAAAAATGTGAATATGCTATCAGACGAATGTTCAACAAAACAGTTACATTTTTGCCCGAAAAGGATGACTTCTTAACAAAATAGTTGCATTTTTCGACATAATATTTGAAATTTTAAACAAATAGTTAAATTTTCAACTTGCAAAAATGTTTTTGGAACTAAAAAAGATCAATTTTTAACCAAATATTGGAATTTTCTAATGAAAAAGATACATTTTTAACTAAAAATGGAATAATTAAATTTTAACTTAAAAACATTAGTTTTCAAGCAAAACAAGAACCCAAAAGAAGATTTTCTAACAAACCAGTTGAATTTTCAAGACGAAAAGATGAATTTTCTTCAAAACAGTTGAATTTCCAACCCGAAAATATGAATTGTTTACCGAAAAATTAATTTTCAGCCAAATAAAAGAATTTTCAAGATACAAAGATAAATTTTCAATCAAATGGTCGAATTTACAACAACGAAATTATTTTTTAACCAAATAGTTGAATTATCAACCTAGAAAGATTTTCAACCAAATGGTCGAATTTTAAATTCAAAACTGCGAATATGCTATCTAACAGACAAATGCTCAACAAAGCAGTTACATTTTTGCCCAAAAAGGATGACTTCTTAACAAAATAGTTGCATTTTTAACAAAATAATGCATTTTTCGACATAATATTTGAAATTTTAAACAAATAGTTAAATTTTCAACTTGCAAAAATGGTTTTGGAACTAAAAAAGATAAATTTTTAAACAAATATTGGAATTTTCTAATAAAAAAAGATACATTTTTAACTAAAAATGGAATAATTAAATTTTAACTTAAAAACATTAGTTTTCAAGCAAAACAAGAACCCAAAAGAAGATTTTTTAACAAAACAGGTGAATTTTCAAGACGAAGAGACAAATTATCTTCAAAAAAGTAGAATTTTCAACCCGAAAATATGAATTTTTTACCGAAAAATTCGTTTTCAGCCAAATAAAAGAATTTTCAAGTTACAAAGATGAATTTTCAATCAAATGGTCGAATTTACAACTACGAAATTAATTTTTAACCAAATAGTTCAATTTTTATCCAAAGAGATGAAATTTAAACGAAGAAGATTAATTTTCTACGAAAAAAGACGAATTTTCAACAAAATAGAGGAATTTTCCATCAAATAGTTGAATTTTCAACTAAAGACGATCAATTTTCAACAAAAAATGGAATAGTTACATCTTCAGAGAAAAAAAAATTTGTTAACAAAAAAAAATCGAATTCTCCACAAAACAGATTTGGATTTTCAATAATAAATAGTTGAATTCAATGAAAAAGAAACGAATTTTCAACCAAACAGATGGATTTTCAACCAAACGGATGAATTTTCAACCAATTTTTAAGAAATTAGTTCAACTTGTACCCAAGTTTTTGAATTTTAACCAAAAATGAGAATTTGTCAAAAAATAGTGAAATTTGTAATCGAAGAGATGAACTTCTAACGTAGTTGATAAATCTAAAAAATGGAATAGTTAAATTTTTTAAATGAAAAAATTAATTTTTAACAACAAAAAAAAAGAATTTTCAAACAAAAATGAAAGCTTAACGGTCAAAAACAGTTAAATTCAACGAAAAAATACGTATTTTCAACCAAAGAGATGAATCTTCAAACAAAAAAAAGAATGTTTAACGAATTAGTTCAAATTTTATCCATGTCGTTGGATTTTCAACAAAAAAAAAGAATGAAACCTTAACAGTCAAAAACAGTTGAACTTAACAAAAATAAGAATTTTCAACGAAATAGTCCAATTGTTAACCAAAGAGATTAAATTTCAACCCAAAAAATGTAAAAGTAGAATTTTCAACAAAAAAGAATTAACTTTTAACCAAAAATAGTTGGATTATCTTTTTGGCATCTATTAATTCAGTTCGAATTTAAGGTAGTTGTTGTACCAAAAATTAGGTCGCTCCAAAGAAAAAGTCTTCTATGACTTAAAAAATTGAAATGGTACTATTAGTCATCTCTTATGGAAAAAACATGATTTTTTATCAAAAAAGATTGAAATTTACGAAAAATAATTATTTACCAATAATTTCTGTAATTTCATTTTCTCTTACTGTCGCTTCTTAGCAATTAGTTCAAAATGGCTTTTTAAAAATAAATCATGGCTTATTTTTTCAGGGATAACATTCCCTACAACTCTACTGTTTTCAATTTTGAAAATAAGTAACTAATCTTCAAATATAGTTATTTGTTTAAAAAATATTTTCTGGAAACAAATGTTTTCACCGATTTTAGTTGAAGAAAAAAAAAA